>JAOTAV010001081.1:0-10034 GCA_026546445.1 Cyclargus thomasi | reverse complement strand
GCTCGCCCGCGGCCCGCCGCCCCCCGCCCCCCGCCCGCGGCCCGAATTTTAATAATCCGATGTACAATGCTCCGAGTCTGACCTTATTGCATCTGGGAAATGGGACTACATAGAGGAGATGCGCCAGGACTTAACTTGTTTTAAGTAAAAATTACATTTAATAAAAAGAAAAAAAGAATGTCATTAATTACTAAGACTAAGTTGATAGTAACATAATATACAAGCAACATGTAATCTTTCCGTCGTCCAACTGTATACCCGTGTAAACATCGCGGCGGTAATTTCACGAGATATACCGCCGGCCGAGCGTTAATTACGTCCTTAAATCAGATCGTCCCGATTGCCCACGCGTGGGGTACTAGAGGGGGTCACGTGCAGCAACAATGTGGGACAGCGTTTGTGCAACAGAGGGGTACGAGTGCACCTATTTCGGTGCGATACGTCTTGTACCGTTTGATGTTTCGAGTGAGCGGTATCTGGATGGGTATCTGAAGTGTATGAGCTAACGATCTCGTAATGAAAGCATTATGTAACTGTATATTATTATGTGGGCGTTTTTGCATTAAGAATACATGAGATAGCTATTCCGCCGGCCGCGCCCGCCCTCTTCCTATGATCTATATCATATTTTTCCAAGGAGCTAGTTGACACTACCAGTCAAATTGATTTCCAGTGAGAAGACGCGAAAAATGATGCTAATACGTTTGCACTTTTTTTAGCGAAGCAATTTAGCAGTACCAATACTCGTTACAATATGAAAGGTTCTGTACACCAGCCAGAATGAGCGAAAATTTCTGAAAATACCAAATGAGAATTGAGCCATTTTCATTACTTTTGTTAAACTCAGTAAAAGCATGTGACTCAGCTTCGAATAATTTACTCATTTACGTTAAATATGTCGAGAATGTTGGCACGTTGAAATGTCGACGACATCTCAAGCCGCTCAGTCACAGTACAGGGTAGAATCTGTCCTGGCCTCTGACCCGCGACCGATCTGTCAGCGAGGATCGTAATTCACTGACGGGATACGTCGGAGACAAAATAATATATGAGACGAAATACGTTTAAATTCGGGACGGAATTATTGAGTGTGTATACAAGACAACAGACATTTACTATACCTAACGCGAATTTAAATTGATCTAAGCCTAAGTGCTCTTACACACGAGCGAGTCGAGCGCCATGTCATCAACGACATAGGTAACTGTAGCCGCCGACACACGGATGCCGCCGACACGACGTCTGCAGTTACCTATACCATTAGTGATATGCCGCCCGTGTGAAAGAGCACACAGTTTGAGAGCGTGATTGCCGAATACCCTTGAGTCTGAGAGCACCCCAATTAGTTTTTTCTACGGAAATAAGACACCTTAAGTTTTGGTGAAGTTTCGTGTTGAGTGCACTAGTGCAGTATGTAGTGTAGTACTCTCGAGCTCGGCCGGAGTCGACGCTCGGAGCTCGAGTCGTCCCACATCGCGTGTGGACGAGTCGCCGAATACTTTCCCCGGATTTATGTCGCGCCCCGCTCGTAAACTAACCGGATAACTGTATTGTTGCAATTATCGAAACGAGTTCTGCATAAATACACTCGAGCTTCAACGAAATGCACAAATAAATTGTACTAAATGAGTTAATTCGAAGTCGTCCGAAATACTCAAATTTAATGAAATTGTAACTCGGCATAAGGAAAATTACTTCCATCTTCAAGGTGCTCGGAGGTAAATTCTAAAGTTAGGAATATACAGAAAGCCGAGGTTTTCCCGCCGGCTATAGTCCTTCAGCAGTTGTGATCTCCGGCCATCATCGCGGGGCGAGTGCGGGGGTGCGGGGCGAGTATTGAGGAGGGGTAATGACTGCCCCGAGACAGATGGCGCCGATAGGACACCTTCACCGAACTTCCCGACCTTTAGTATAAATCTTGACCGGGAACCGTCATCAAGTTTTCCGAGAGTCTACCCATTACTCCGTACTTAATCCGTAACTGTTAGGCTCTAATGATTGAACGAGGTTGTCGCTTCCTTCCCCAACAACATCATGTAATTTTTTAAAGTAGAATGCGCCGATTCATTCGAGTCTGAAAATAGTTTAAGAGTTGAACTTATGATATCATGTATCGGTGTTGCAACGTTTATTCTATTTTATAAAAGACCAGTCTTTTAGAGAGGATCTTTCTAAAAGACTGGTCGACAGATGCAATGACCCCAAGGCTAGAGCTTACCTCGGCCAGCGGATAAGTTTGACCATACAACGGGGTAATGCTGCCAGCCTAATTGGCACGTGGCCCGCAGCCTCGGACTTAGATTTAATATTTTATTTATAGTTTTAATTTTAGCTTAATTTATATAATTTATTCTTATGTTTTTATGGATAATGTGATTTGATCAATGCGGATGTGTTTTAATCAATGAAAAATAAACGTATAGTTTTATAAATACAAACAGCTATAATTAAGCTGAAAATTGATACCATGTAATACTAAATGGGAACATGCTATTAGTATTTAGTCTCGTGCTCTCTTAGCCTAGAGTACCTAGTATAGGACCTAAATTATGGTTATTTGGTTTTTTGATAATTGTATATCCTAGATCCTAGAGTATGCAATATACATGTACAAAGGCGACCATCGTAGAAAATAGTCTAATATTACGTACGTTGTTGATGATGCATCATAAAAGCTAAATAATAAATAATAATATATAAACATGTCCTGTCGGTGTGTACCCGGCGGAGTGATCGTCGTAATAGAGGTCACGCCCCCCCGTCCCCGCACCGTCCCCGCACCGCCCCCGCACCGCCCCGCACCGCCCCCGCACCGAGTGAGGGTCCGTCGTTAAACCTTACTCTCTACATTAAGTTTTAACACTAACTACATTCTATTCTCAAAACATATGAGTCTGGGACGGAAGGACATGTTGTTGGTTAATTAAAATGTATATTTTGATGTCCTTAATTTTATTGTGTCCAATATTTAAATTAATTTATAATAAACACTCAAACACGTATTTAACGTTTATAATATTAGTATAGTTCATAGTAAGTATAAAACGCTCATTACTCTCATTACTATACTATATATCTTTAAAGTGATGGTTTTTTAACACTTACGGATATTGTCGCAGATCACATTTTGATTCCCGGCCGTGGTCACGGGTAGACTGACCTCCGCGACAAAATCCCTAATTGTTAAAAAGTCATGAGTGATACTCGCGTAAACCTTAGAAATAATTATATCTTTAAACTGGTCCATGCATGCATATGTGCTACTTTGTCCTGCGAGCAAAAGATAATCAAAAAAAGATGTATTGATATAATATATTCATATTATAAATACAAAAGTGTGACTGTCCGGAAAAATGTAAAATACCTGCACGATAAACGAATTTCGGCACAACGGATTTGCGGGCATCATCTAGTCCTCTATATTTGACCAAACAATTGCAACAAGGAACCCCCTGCTAAATATCAGCGAAATCCCGTCCGTAACTCGACACACTGGAATGTACGCAACAGATAACATCAAGCCCCGGGAGCGGTTCGCAAGTTTAGATGTTGATGGCCGCTTACACCGAATTGGATCGCCCGATTCAATCAGAGCTGCGCCCGTCCGATATCGCGCTTGTAGCTTCCTCAGCGTTATGATATCAGACCTCTGATTGACGATGCGATTCCGCCCGGATTCGTCCCCGATTTCGGAAACTTTTTTTTATATAAAAATAAGCGGCAAACGAGCAAACGGATTACCTGATGGAAAGCAACTGCCGCCCATAGACACAATATTCTGACTCGAACGAATGTTGGCGACTCTAACACCGACATTTCACGTTTGTTACACGTGGATGCGGCATTCGGATTCGTTCGTTCGTATAATGTGGGGGAAGTCGAAAGAGAGTCAGTTGACGGACCAATGTCGTTTTGTCGGAATATGACAATCATCGAAATATGACAGTCGCCGACTGGGTTAACATAACCCGTCTAAGATACTTAGATCCACGATCCGTATCTCTTTAAACTTCTCTGATTGTACATAAATGCGGATTCGGAGTGCGGCACCAGGTTACATCGGCAGTAATCACCGGCTTAGATAATTGCTATCTAGAGCTAAAACCGGGGCTGGATTGCTGTGAACGGACACTAAAAAAGTTGCCGTAGGAGAGACATGTCGCATGACGGTATGGGCCTTTTGAAAATATTATACAAAAAAATTTAAACCTTAGGTACTTCTATTCCTATGCCCTGTGTTTGTTTGTTTGTCCTTCCTTTAACGCACTAGAACTCCTGTTAATATATAATAAGTGTCTATAGGCAGTGGCAGCTGCATTCTAGGTATCCCCTCTGCTTGTAAGCCCTATGATCTTATAAAAACAAATTACTTTGGATTGCATTTGCGTTTACACAGTGACAGTAGCAGCGCTGGACTCGATCGCATTATATGTATAATGTAAATCTCCTATAATATAAGGACAAGAATAAGGACACTACTGGTTTTATTTATCAGCAAATTAATTACTTCCTTTCTAGGTAGCGGGTTTTATGCCGCAAGATACACCATCCCATGGCCATGAAAAGCTTAATACATCTCATTAAGCAACCCTTTACATGGCAACTTTCTAAAACTTTCCCAGTGTGCTAAACATACATTAATTACTGTGACACCGCTAAGCTGATGCAGCATCGAGCTTACTGTGACATCATCGGCAATAAATCTTACCGTTCATGTCACGTGATCTTCTGTTTAAAGTTACCAGAATTATCTCGAGTAAGTTAACCCATAGATGTCAGTTTGGCGTGGCAGGTCATCACATATTTAGCGGGTATGTTATGACTTATGATGTAGACATACATAATTAATTTGCGGGATGCGAGGCGGGGGCGGGTGTGGGGTGGGGGCGAGGGGCGGTCGTAAAAAAGTAATCAAAGTTTGATCGTGCGTGAGGAACCCTCCCACATCATGAGTTCTAAGGTGTGAGTCGTATTTCCTTCGGAACGGGTGATAGTGAGGCGTTTTCAAACTTTATCTTCAAAGCCTGCTTTTAAAGCTTATCTAAAAAAGATTATTTTGTAGCCCATTAGCGTTTCGAAAAATAAGTTTTTAACTGTTTTCAAAATAGTTATAACAAGGTGCAAAATGCAAGTAATAAGAGAATATTATAGGTCCTCTACACGTCGACCGCGACCGGCCGCCTGTGCCGTACGCGGTCACACAGAACTACGATGGATAATTTGAGTTAACATTTCGTGGAACGTCGAGGCACGAGTGCGCAGACAAATTAACGAACACTTGAAAAAACTTATGAAATTCCATATTTAAAATTAAAACTACGCGGTTGTTATAATTGCATTGTGTAACATTCCCATATTTCACAGTTCACACTTAGTAAAATATTTCATATTTCACGCAAATTACTGTAGCTAAGTTACTACTTGTACATAACAGGTATTAAAAGATATTTTATAGCATTAACATTTTTATAATTGTTGTAATTAATTAATTATGCTTTAGAAGCGATAGCTTTCATACTTATGCTGGGTACCAGCATTAGAATGAAAGCAGGCAATGAAAAAACGAGAGTGATTTGTCATCGTATCAAAGCAACCATAGACTTTCATAGTTAATATCCAGATATTGTCATTGACCATTAGCACGACATTAAAGGTATCTATTAGCTTTATGTCATGTCAATATTTGTGCCCTCGGAGTTCCGCAGTCGAGTGACATCAACACCCTACAGATTACTTGAGGGTTCCGCAGTCACCGAATTGGCGTTCAGCAAACAGCTCGGGCCATTCCCGGCGTTTTAATTATACGAGAGATATTTACACGGATCGTAAAATTAACAGATTGTAGTCGGGGTCACCGCGCGCCCGCCGCCGGCCGCCGGTTATGGTTATATACCTTATTCATTTCTACGGCCGCTTAATGTATTTACATTGTTATTATTTTATTAGTGTAAATCTTGTTTAATACCTAATTTAATGCTCGCTTTACGATATCGACGCCTTACTGACTCAACATCGTATCTTAAAAATGGCTAAATTTCAGGAGACAAAAAAAATGATTACAATTTTTTTATCTCAGTAATTGTACAGCTATCTAGCTTTGTACAATTACTGAGATAAAAAAAAAATTTACTTATCAAATAAACACATATCTATGTGTTTATTTGATAAGTAAATTGTTTCTTATCAAATAACCTCATATCTAGTCGATATTGAATTCTCATTGTATAAGCACTTTATATTGTTAACCAGCATAGTCGTTTAATTATAATTTACTTTAGAACCAACTCGATTCACGTGGAATTTTGTGGTCATGGTACCTATTTCTAAATTCTGAGATAAACCAACAAAATAGCTGTTGATATAGCAAACTAGATTTTATTCATATTTATGGTCGAATAATCTACAAACCACACATATATAACAAATAGTGCCTATTTAGTTAATCCGGAGTTAAGTCATCAATTGTCGTAATGTATTCCGCGAGAGAGCAGCGCGCCGTTTGTTTACGAAGAGGAAATTAAACGAACAAAAGGCAAGCGGCAATTTGAGAAGTTTCGAGTCATTTTACTTTATTATTTTCTTATGTAAATAGTAGCCGTGAACTCGTAATGAACGCTAAGAGCGTGTTTCTCGTGAAAATAAATTTAATTAGCAAAAACTTTCCCGCGACTTGGAATTTATGTCCGCGAGTGTGGATGTCGGGGATGTCGGGGATGTCGGGGATGTCGGGGATGTCGGGGATGTCGGGGATGTCGGCGGAAATGGACGAAACATAGAGATTAGTAATGAGGTTGTAGTTTAAAAGGGGGCCGGATGTTGCTGAACATTCTTGTTGTTTTGTTTTCGCAATGCACGTGCGTAATATGAAAAACATTAAATGTAGATTATTATAATTTTCCCCGGATTACGATATATCTAGTATATAATATAATTGATGCGAGAATGTGTCTGTTTGTTACCTCTTCACGCTCAAACCGTCTTTGCTGATATTTTTAATATGAATACTTTGAGTCCCGGGAAAGGACATACAATACTTTTTATCCCGGATAAATGTATGGTTCCTGCCAGATAGACGAATTTTGGCGCAACGAAGTTGCGACTTGTGGACATCATCTAGTCCTATATAAGAAACGTCATCATAATAGCTACAGCAGTTAAAGCGTGACCGTTTTATAATCTGCAAGGACTTTGCTAGAATCTACAACAAAAAATTCTTTGCGTGTCACAAGTCACAACCTAAGCACTACAGCGTACGAAGCCTTACTCCCCCCCCTCCACCACCCCGTTCACCCCCTCATCAGCGCCAACGACACCCACGAGGGTTCCCTTACTCATCTCATGTCGTTTGCGTAAACGAAAACTGTGACGCGCCACGGATTTTGACTAAACAATTTAGGAGTGTGCTTTTTTGGAAAATTGACCGCCATTGCGAATCAATATTAATAAGAAGTTGATTCTTAGATTTATATTGAAAAAAAAGCATTCGTATTCGGGAACATCCACGATATACTTCCCAACTGTGATACGAGAGACTTTCAGGATAGCAATATAAAACAATCTCTTTGTCGTCTAAAAATAGACACACATGAAAGGAGCGCCTCTAATGAACTAGACACAAAAGTGAAACTTTAATATCCTCGGCGGTAGCCGGTAGCCCGATACGATGGCGAAAATTCCGTTTAGGTCTTATTACTGTGGCGATAGAGTTCACAGTTGTAACGCTAGATCTGACAGCGGGCGTACAGAGGTAGACCCTAGGTAGCTGTAGGCGCAGGCTGATTTGTCCGGTGCCGCTTTACTTTAATTCGGGCTCGTCTGCGGCCTGCCCCTCCCCCCACCCCCCGCCGGCTACGACCGCCCGCCTCACCCCCGCACTCGCCCCACAACAACAGATTAATCTCGATGTAGCCGTAAGGGAATAACACTCGCTGTACGATGAAGGTCTTCGACACTTAAAAAGTGGAGGTGACATCTAACAAAATGAAAAAAAATCGGGTGTGACATACAGACCGACATACAATGATGAAACTATAAGGTTTTTAATTTTGCCGTTTTTGCTACGAAACTCGAACCATTTAGCATAATATGAAGCAACACGATATATCAATCATGTTTTCGTTTTAATTATTTTCTAAAATTAATAAGGGAGTAAATAATTTCACTAACTTAGTAACGGAACGGAAGCCACACGTTCATCTTATGTCTTAGTTGATAATGATCAGCTAATGGTCAGACGGTAGATATCAACTGCAACGACCATAACGAAAGTAGATCGAAAAGCAATGACACAAGATCATAGAGATCCCAGCAGCCGACTAACTAGTGAATAAAAACAAAAAGCCTATGAATACCCGGGTACGCCCGGGTGCTCGTACACCCGGGTGCGGGTAGACCCGGGTAACTCCAGTGTCCTTCATTAACTCGCAATGAAGCCGCGATGGCCGCCGGCGACCGCCGTGTAGTGGCGGGGTTAGAGCCAGGCCCCACTGGTACGCGGTGCTGCGTCTCTCCTGGTCGTCGCCACGTCGACGCAACGACGTTCTTTTTCATATATATTTTACTAAATGATGCCCTCAACTCCGTTGCGCAAAAATTTGTTTATCGCGCGGGAATCGTACATTTTTCTGGGATAAAAAGTAGCCTATGTCATGTCCTCCGCGTGACTCACGTATCTGCATAACATGTTTCAGAATAATCGGTCCAGCGCTTTGGGCGTGAAGAGTAATAGACAGACAGACACACTTTTACATTTAAAATATTAGGATGGATGACATGCCCCATTTACATGTTGCGTCGTTTCAACGGAGCGGGTCAAAGGTTTATAATCGGTGCGCTGTCGGAGCTTATCATTTAATTGAAATAAGCCCCTCTTGATCAGTTGCGACGACGCAACGCAGCGCAACGCTACGCACCAGTGCAGTGGGGCCTAGTTCTCAAAGCGCGGTGCGTACAAAATTAATTTATTGTTTCCACTTTCGTTGCGTGCACTCATAGTTTTTAAGGATTCGCTGTCTAGACTTTAAACTAAACAGACAATACCATCTATTGTCTACGCAGTAATTTGCCTACTCTACAATACTTAGGGCCCGTTTCACCGCTTACAGATAGTTTATCCACAACTTTATTTGACAGATATTTTATGGAGAATCTGTCAAAACAATTGTGGATCGCCTAACAGAAACTTGACCAGTTAGCTGTGAAACAGACCCTTAATCATTTGAAAACTCGACTTTAAACGCTTGTACGTTAGGTTACGCGAACCATTTTGCTACGGTCATACCATCAGTTTAGCAAATTAAGATTTTTAGCAATATTCCGCGAAATTAACCTCAACCTATAAGTAAAAATACGGGTTAAAAATTTCACATACAGGTTGAGAACCTCGACGTTTCGCCTATATTTAATATTGCTAAAAATCTTAATTTGCTTAACTGAAAGCTATGGATTTCCGCAAAGTAACGCCTGATTCTATTAATTACAGTCATGCCAAGTTCTAAGCGATTAACGAGAACGACACGACAAAGTGTCACACGAAAAAATTTTTGATGAGTACTTCTGAAATTGCAGCGATACTGTAAGTAGTGGTACTTATGGTGACTGAACTGCTAATATCGATGATACGTGAAAACGTCATCTACGAAAGTCCCCCCCCCCCCAAACATTTCACGTGCATGTGTACTCAAGGGCTATCCCAACCCTTCGCTTCGAGAGTGGTAGGGCCAGAGGCGAACAATGTGCCTTTTGGGTGAGTCTCCCCCGCCCGTGCGGGACCCAGTAGGGCTTTTACTTTTCACTTGTTTTTCATTTCGCGGGCCTTTTATGTCAACACTCCAGAACTAATGAAAGCAAATGACGCACTCAACATTGGGGCTATTGTCTGACTACACATACATTTTTAATATTCGTAAAACTTTGTCATTTTGTGTGCATTTTCTGTATAAAAAAGTTAAATATAAATATCGCACCCTCGGTGCAAGACCGTCACTTTTGCAAAAAATTAAAAAATGAGTTAAGTATGTAATATGTGTCCTGAA
>JAOTAV010001080.1:0-10035 GCA_026546445.1 Cyclargus thomasi | reverse complement strand
CGGGAGACAGCACAAAGTTGCAATGACCGAAAGTCAAAGAACTAAAGGGGAAGCACCACGGGAACAAATGGTAATAATTATTGCGACTACTAAGCTAGGATTCAGATTACGTTGGAATTTTTGTGTTAGATTGTTTCCAGTAACAGTTTGGTTAGTCCATCTATCGAGGAAGGCTATAGGCTATATAACATAACGCTACGATCAAAAGGAGCTGAGTAGTAATCAAAATTGTTGTATAAACGCTATAATTTATATAGTTTTACACTGACGTAGTCGCGGTCAACAGCTAGTAAATCATATTCGCCGACTCTAAAACAATGTTCACATAAAACATAATATAGTATTTTAATATATAACAATAAAACTAGAGCAGTCTGCCCACGCACTCATTTCGCGATTAGTTTCAACGTATACGGTATTTGAATGGGATTTTTAGACATTTTCCCACGAAGCCTCTATGCAAATTACTGTGTAGGCATATGGCCGTGACTTTGAATTATAACAATTCGGTAGAAATGCGAAATGTATTGAAATGAGGTTTATAAGTTATATTATTTAGAGCGTCCGTGGCCTAATGGGTAAGACCTTTGGTTTGCACTCGAGAGGCTGCAGGTTCGAGTCCCGGTGGAGGCGTGTACCAATGAGACTTTTTTCGATCTCAAGTACAAAATACGGATGCTAATTGCCGTGGGAGAGCAGAAAACTGGCGTGAAACGGCGTTGTGCTGTGTTTTGTTCAGTGAGTGAGTTTACCGGTGGTCCAACTTCCCTAATCCCCCTATCCCTGTTCCGATTCTCTATTCCCTCATAGAAGCCGACAACGCACTTGCGACTCTTCGGATGTAGGGAGTGTCCATGGGCGACGGCCGTTGCTGTCTATCAGGTTACCCCCAAGATCATTAACGGAATTATATATTCTACATGATGTGTGAGAGTCCTTTGTATAGAGTTCACCGTGATAATTGTAACGCTAAAAAAACTGTCGTATGTAAGATTATATTTTTTTTAATAAATAAAATCTGGAATAACTCTAGAATGACTTACAAACCTTCAAGAAGAGAGCGTACTCCCTCTTAAAAGGTCAGCAACGCACATGCAACCCTGATATTGCGAGTGTCTATGGGCGGCGGTATTTGCGTTCCATCAGGTAACCCGTTTGCCTCCTTATTTTTATTTTTAAAAAAATCTTTATATAATGATACTGTTTTGATGCAAAATATGCTGCTCCTTGCATAGTTTCACGGGTTCCTCTAAATGTGTCTATCGCTTACCATCAGGAGATCTAGTCGTCGTTTCATTGCATATAAAGGATACAGACATACTTCAAAACATGATTCATACAACATAACGCATACGAAATTACTACTTAAAGTTCGGTCGTAACGTTTAGAGTTCTTGCAGAATTCTAATCTTTCTTGAAACATGAGGTTTGGGTGTGTTACTACCTTGTTAGGATTATGATCCCCGGGAACGGGAAGTCACAAGAAAACTGAGAACAGTAAAGTAAGGAAAAGCCGAGATTATCCAAATTCAGATCCAATCTAAGATCTAAAGCTAAGCTTGCTTTAATACTTAAGTACACAGAGAATGTTGATAAATTTCTTAATTCAAACCTCGGTAACATGAAAACCTTTACAACTATAATAATAATCTGTCTTTTAATCAGATCCATATGGCAGTTCTGATGTCTTGAAACTTGTATAACTCAGTATATGTAGTTTCCTTTGGACTTAAACTTATTGGAGGTTCTATTGACTTTTAATTCCGATGAAATACTCGCGTCCATAAGTCAATGATAATGATAGATTAACAACGAAAAGAGAGAGCGGTATTCCTATGTAGATACGACGAAAATTAAGATTCGACGGCGCTTAAAAGACGACGGGAGCCCAAGACCTCCCCGAGACTGTACGGAATGTTCCGGCGGTAAAAAACAGGACGGGAATTCCGATTCAATAAAAGAAATCTAAGATTGTTTCTATGTGTAGATATTTAAGGTATTTAAAGACGCTTTAGGCATTGGATGGCTAGGTTTTGGTCCCACGGGAACCGCAATACGGATAAGGAATCTGGTTCATTTGTCAAAAAAATGCAGATACAACATCATTATGTGCTCCATCTCTGCACAACTCTATGAGGAAGTTATGAGCTTTATGATAAAGCCCATGCGTCGTTCTTAGGCAAAGTTTTATTCTTAGCCTATACTGAGTATGTTGGGCCAATCCTCCCCTGAGGTATTTCATACAGCTCGCCACGTGCTTAAAGTTAAAGGATATAATTTTTATACCATTTTAACGTTCCCGTATTTGTATGAAAGGCTGAATGCCACGTGCCCACATCGTTGGGCGTCTACTTATTTGTTTCATGCTTATAGCAATCTTGAAAGTAGCCTAATAGGTAAGACCTTTGGTTTGCACTCGAGAGGGTGCAAGTTCGAACCCGGTGGAGGCCCAATGAGACATTTTCCGATCTCAAGTAACTACATAATACGGATGCTCATGCCGTGGGAGAGCCATGCTTTGGCACAAATAGGCCGGCTCGACCGGAGTGATACCACGGCCTCACAGAAAACTGGCGTTAAAACGGCGTTGTGCTGTGTTTTGTTCAGTGAGTGAGTTTACTGATGGCCCAACTTCCCTAACCCACCCAATGTCACTAGTGTCCATGGGCAACGGCATTTGCTTTCCATCAGGTAACCTGTCTGCTCGCTTGCCCCCTAATGATATTTAGGAACCTGATAAAAAATATAAAAAAACTAGCGTTCCAATGTTGAAATAATTTTTGATGAATGAGTTCGTCAGCTTTGTAAATTAGCTGCCACAAACATACAAACGCTTAGCTCTTTATAGTATTAGTATATAAAAGGCACAAATAGACCTAAGTAGACCAAGATCCTATCGCAGACAATAAAACGTCCGAAGGGTTGAAAGATAGAGCTATATTCGGTCTGATAAACCACATCAAAACCTAACATCTTAACGTCCATCCCTGGCCGATGTGAAATGGACACTAAAGCTTTGTGATACAGTTTATTATGCGTTGGCCGTGTCTTATCAGCTAGGTTAGCGGCCTGTCTTATCTAGGATCGTGATCTTTGCCTCACCCCGGTCCACCGTCACCCTTATCTTAAACAAATGAGGACGAAAACCAGCGTCATGCGAATCATTATATTGATTATACTGCAAATATTTCTATTCGTGAGCGAAGACAAGAGCGCAGAAGACACTTAAGTGCATAAAGAGAAGATAAGCGTCTTCGAGGACGTGTTAGCAATTTTTGACAGGTTCGCATTTATGAGCAGTGCAGGGGGGTTATTATGACCTCTTATTTCCAGCCAAGTTCCAGCCAGTCAGCAGTCACGTGACACTAAATACGACAAGTTTGACGTTCCCTAATGACACTAACATGTTTAAAATCCATTCATAGACAACCAAACTTGTTTTAATTCAGTTATTATTGTAATAACACCTTGTGATACGAAAAAATAACAAGGCCGTATATAGAATTGCCTGGAACCATGCAGGTTTGTAATGGTCATAATAGCCCCCCTGTTCTGACTTCTGAGTCCTTTTAGATTGGATTTTTTTTGAAATGTCTTATTTATTACTCTCACCACAAGCACACAATACAAAAACAACACACTATAAAGATAACACTGATATTGTGGGAGACTGGTGCCTAAACTAGGCGTAGCCTGTATTTCAGGACACCAGGATCCAACTCGCTTGGTCCAGCTTGTTGATTTAGAAGGAGGAAGGAAGGATTAGTGAACGTCAAAATATTCTTATGTTGTTTGTGTATGTATGTATGAAGGTGTGTGTGTGCGTTTGTGAGTGTGTGCGTGTGTCTGTGAGTGTGTGTGTATGATCATTTTTAGTCAGGTACAAGTAGGATATTTTCCGTATTTTGGTAGTTTGATTGGACATAGAATTGGAATTCGGTTAAGATAAGACAGTCCTATAGTGTTTTCATTTTATGTTCAGATGTGACTTGGATGATGCAAAATGCGAGAGTAGAAAACAAGAAAGCTTACCTGTTTTACCTACTGATTAACTGATCAATAAATTTAATTTTCGTCTCCTATACCTTTGACTCAAATTTTGGTAAGACTGTCGCCTGAACAGCAAAGTTACAATATTATTTAGCCGTTTCTCCGTGTCTGTTCTTCTAAGATGTAATATAATGAAGTCATGTATATCTAAAAAAAATGTATCGCTAATGCTAATGAAAACCCAATGCCATGAGATTTTCACATTAATTAACTGCCAGACTGTACTAAAATAATACCCAAATACCCATAATTATCGACATAAACCAATAAAAAGGGCAATGCGCAATAAAATCATTAATTTTACTGGACCACTTAACGAAGCGATCGGATGAGATAATGGCCGGCAGGAGATTGCGAAAGAAAAAAAAAACAAAAACCCAAAAGCAAACAAAAATGGCCGACTCCGCTCCCCGTGCAAAAACATGGCGGACGATAATTAAATCGATAATTTATAGTTTGTTGGTTATTCGAAATTGTTTTTGTGGTCGTGATTATTCAAATTATACGTATGATGTAGTTTATCTTTGTTGGATTATACATTTTGTTTTTTTTATGCGAATAAACGCAAAGACCTCACTAACCTCACCACACCTAAGAGATCTCAAATAAAAATCTGCCTTTTATTAGCTTCGAAATAAAATTTTTATATTCATCTAGAATTATGTCTCATAAGTCTCATACCATGTTTCTAATTTAAGAGGAGTTTATCAATATTCAATAACGTTGTTGATTGGTTAATATTATAAGCCAAAAATTGAGTAAAAACTGTCTCCAGAAGCCGAGCACTAGGCGAACTTTTGTATAGTCATGTTTCAAAATTAAATGACCACAGCCAGAATACAAAATAGATTAGAAAAACTATTTTCACAGATCAATGCTTGAAATTTCCGTAGTCAGTTTACAACATCAGTAGCTTTACCATAACTTTAAAGCAATAGTTTTTGTCGATACTCTATAGCGACGTAGATTGTTGTATGGCAATTTTAGTACCGCAAGTGACCGCTAGAGGCGCTGTAAAATTTTGCCATACTAAAAATTTACGTAGTCGCTATCGGGTATCGACAGATATTATTGCTTCGTCCGCTTCAAACTTTATGAGTTTAAGACCACAGCAGATTAGAAGAACGATGAAAGACCCATCTTCATATCACTCGATCTATTTACTTTGGCCTGCCGCGCAGCCGTGACGAGCGTTTTCGTCGATGACAACGCGTCTATAGCAACAAAAGAATAATTAATTGTGAACAACAGGAAACAGGTTCCATTATACTCGAAATCGATTTTTGACCAGCTGGCCTGTAAAATAATTCTGCTATCTATGTAGAATGCTTGATGAATATAAGATAAGAAAAATACAAGATAGGTACTGCAGGCAAAATGTTGCTTTAAATAATATGCGGATATGTGGGGCTCTCAACGACTGACCGCAGTCCTATTCCTAAAACTTCACGATGTTCCTCGATAGGTATGAGTGTCGATAGTTATGAGGGAATAGGAATAGGGATTAGGGATAGGGGATTAGGGAAGTTAGGCCAACGGTAAACTCACACACTGAACGAAACACAGCACGACGCCGTTTCACGGCAGTTTTCTGAGAGGGCGTGGTATCACTTCGGTCGAGCCGGCCTATTCGTGCCGAAACATGACTCTCCCACGGCAAATAATATTTGTACTAGTCCCAGACTAGGCTCCAGATTCTATAAATCAAAGTTGAAACATCCCAAACTTTTAATTATGGTTAGGTCGAAATCTGGTTTTACAACGGAATCTTGCAACCAAGATATCCATCTTAAAATTAATTAGTAAGCTCCATTTAGTAAAACGTTGTTGGACGACTCCTGTATGTTTTTTGCTTGTCAAGATCTGTGATAAGACTTCGTAGTTTAAATCACATTATGTTTTACTTGTGAGGTATATTGAAAGATTCTGAGGTTATAATTTTTAATGAACGTTGGTCCCTTTTTAGCTCACTAGGAGGTTGAATAATTAAATTCTTTAACGGTCGCTTCTTTGAATCTATGCATGTCCATACATATTTGGTAATAAGAAACTATTTATTGACTTCTATAAAGATCCTTGGTTAATATTGATCAATTACCAGCCTTAAAAACTACATAATACTATTGCATTCGCTAGGTAAGCAAATTCTAGCATAGGCGATTCAAGAATCTCCTTAACCATCACTGGAATACCAAATTGCCTTTCTACGATCCACCTGCGTTTCTATGTTTTCGACAATCAAAAAACTTCATGTGACATGACAGGTGGTGTGGGAGTGAAGTTCGAAGTGAGATTCGAAGCGGATTTTTTGAAATATCAGAATAGCACTGCTGACCATCAGTAGTCAGTCACGCTATCGAAAACTGTTGCAATTTGAAACGTCCGAAGGTGAATCGAGTTGCAATGACACTGACACCAAAAACTGGACAACACCTTGAACCCGCGCGCCAGTCACAGAATAGGGCACCTGTTTATAATGAGCTGTGAGAAAAACAACACGTCCAAGTTAACCTTCCAGTTTTTATGAGTGATTCTTATTCTGTTGGCATAAAGGTCCTCCGAACTATAATCACCTGCTAAGAACAGCCTGTTTAAAATGAAAGTATTCGCTTTATGCCAACTGACATATCATACAGATGGTGATTTAAGAAGTTCATGCCAATGTAGTACTCAGTTACATTATGTAGGCCTTGAAATGTTTATGCCAATTAACGATTCAAGCAGATGGCTTAGACATTGATAAAGTTTAGAGCGTCCGTAGCCGTATTGGGTAATACTTTGGTTCGCACTCGAGAGGGTGCAGGTCAAACTCCGGTGGAGGCGTGTACCAATGACATTTTCCGATCTCAAGAACATAATACTGATGCTCATAGCCGTTGGAGAGACATGCTTCGACACGAATGGTCCGGCTCAACAGGAGTGATACCTTATAAAAACTGAAGTAAAACGGCGTTGTGCTGTGTTTCGTTCAGTGAGTGAGTTTATCGGTGGCCCAACTTCCCTAATCCCCCTATACCTGTTCCCATTCCCTATTTCCTCATAAAGGCCGGCAACGCACTTGCGACTCTTCGTATATCAGGAGTGTCCATGGGCGACGGCAATTACTTTCCATCAAGTAACCTGTCTGCTCGCTTGCCATCTATATCATAAAAAAAGTTTATGCCAACTTATAACTTAGCCAGATGCTGCAAACATTAATTAAGTTAATGCCAACTTATAACCCCACTAGATAACGCAGATTAAAAGTGTGTAAGACGAATCAGCCACGCCGTGTTGATGCTACTCGAGATGGTATTGGCATTTAAGTGGCTTATACCAGGACTTATATAGATACTATTTGAGGACACTTACGACTCAGCCAGGTGGTGCAGACAGCCGTGTCTGGCGTGGTGTCTCCTGGCTGGCAGCTCGCTGTAGCAGCCCCCTCCCGCCGCACTCCGGCACAGGTAGCCTGTGCTGACGCACTGCGCTGTGTTGCAATAGCAGCGAACACCCTCGTCGTTTTTTACTTTTGGTTCTGGAAGAAAAGCAAAATATGGTTAGAAATTTAATCTCTTAGGTAATATTATGTCTATCGTTACGTTTATTAAGCGGAAAGTTCTGAGATTGGAATCTGAATTTTCTGAAATTAAGGTGAATAAGAGGATCTAAAAGACTGGTTTAAAAAGATATCGTCGTAACAGGTTTGATTATAGTTTAACTTTTCCGAAACTTATCTTAAGATAACCAATTAAATGAGTTATGTAAATTAACTTTAATTGCATTTAAATGTAATCATCTATCTAATTACATTGTGTAATGATGTTTTTGAGATATGATAAGATACATTTGATAAGCTTAATATTTTTATCATTTTAGCATTGTGTTACTGACGTAATAAGAAATTTCTAAATTTTACACCGTCTTTGTATTTTCAAAAAGATTAAAATATCTAAGTACATCTACTTTATATTTGTTAGGGTTTGTAAAATTATATGTTCTCTATCTATACCTATACTATTAATATAAAGCTGAAGAAATTGTTTGAACGCGCTAATCTCAGGAACTACTGGCCAGAATTAAAAAAATATTTTTGTGTTTATAAGTCCATTTATCGAGGAAGGCTACAGGCTATAACATCAAGGCTACGACCAACAAGAGCCGAGCTGAAATCTGTAAAAACGGGATACTTCACAGTTTCAAGCGGACGTAGACGCAGGCAAAAGCTGGTCTTTATAAAATTGTATGCGATAGGCGATCACTTTTCAAATATGCATCTTATTTCCTTATAACAAAATACAAAAAGGTTCGTGACCCACGAATCCACGAATCATATTTATAGGAGGCAGGAAACCATTATTGCGAAGGGAAACGATGGATCCACGGCGCCAGGGGTCGTAAACTTTGATGGTATTCAACACCTCCAGTTTGTAAATACTGGCTATTTCCATGGTTATATACGGTTGGATCAGGAAGTGTGACACGAATGTGGTACCAATAATATTTTACTTGTGACAGGGCTGCCGCTAGCTGTCGTAAGCTCTATACGGATTTAAGGACTGTTTAATCACTTCCTGCTAAATGCCGAATAGGCTATCCATAACGTATCTGACAAATGAAGTATGAAGAATTTGTTAAATGATTTATGTATAGCCAATCCGACAATTATATAAGTCGTCAGGAAAACGCAAATGTTCCGCGACAAAACCTAAATTAGCTTTCAATGTTGATCAAGAAAAATCTGACAAAATATGATCCCATAATCCTTTAAACCTCTAAAACAAAACACACAGTAGTATTCCGACAAGCCATACCACAATGTAAAACGATATTCCCGTACAAAAAGTATCAAAAAACGCTCAACGCATATGAATAATGTGAAACGTCATACGCGGAGAGACCGTACATAAATATCGTAGTCCATTCAATGTTAATGCCCGAGCGCAGACGCTAAAACAAAACCAAATTAGTTTCAGAGGCCCAATGGACCCCCCTCTGATCTCGGATTTGGGACTATTTACTTAAATGCCTTATGAGGACCTTAAAAGGAAACAAACATTGCACGAACATTTTTTGGAAGAGATTACAAACGGTTAATAGCTTTATTTATAATACTGCCAAGCCTTTTCACAATCTACCAAAGAGTAGCTGTAGCCTAAGAAGTCTAACTAAACGATTCCGCTTCAGGGGACCCCCCTGAAGCGGAATCGTTAGTTTAGATTAGAATCGTTCTGTGTTAAAATTGTTTCTATGGGAACTTAAAAAGTTCAACAATGAAAGTTAATACAATGTTGCCTAAATTCAAAAGTCTATTTAATACCAGTGCAAAAGAATTTTACGTATCAATGGACAAAAGAAATAAATTATCTAGGATGTAGATAGACTAATTATTATCCAAACATTAATTAGCAAGGAACGTGGAATGCCCAACAATTTGTGCGGATCCCCGACAACCCACGGGAACCTGTTTGGCTGGGGCAAGAAACTAAAATGATAATTGGTCGGGATGAAGTCTTAAGCCGCGGGAGATCGAGCCGCGCACCGGTTGCCTCCATTAAAAATAATTTAGTCTACAGTCGGGGAAAATATGTTTAAGCGTCATCTTTAGAATGGATCACCTGTACAGTAGACATTACCCTTAAAAATCATCACGAATTTCTGGCACACAAAAGTATTTTCAAGGCATGAAAATTGGGAGGGGCATAAAATGCTCTTTATATAGTTACTTTTTATTATATAAAAAAGCATAATTGACTAACTCTCCTAAAAGCGTCTGCCCCCTGATTCACGATACGATTTCGCGCGGATTCGTTCCCTATATCGGAAACTTCTTTTTAAAGTGCTAGGAGTTGCCGTTACAACGTTGCCGGGGGCTGGACTTTACATAAAATTTGCTATCGATGATTAATATGCAACTAATCTATAAATATTATGTAAACGCTATAAAAATATACAATAAACTACCCAATCGATTTAAGGAACTACCTCTGGCTGCCTTTAAAAGGG
>JAOTAV010001079.1:0-10036 GCA_026546445.1 Cyclargus thomasi | reverse complement strand
ATTATGAAAATTGTAAATTAAATAAAATAAATACTAATAATATAAAGTTAAAGAGTTTTTTTAGAGTCCAAAATTCCTGTTGTGTTGGTTAGTCAATTTGTCGAGGAAGGCTATAGGCTATATATTATATAACATCACGCTACGACCACTAGGGGCTGAGAAGTAATCAAAAAATGTTGTCAAAACGGGATAAATTATAAATTTCCACGCGGACATATTCGCGGGCAAAAGCTAGTAGAATTCTCTTAAGTAGGTGCCTACGTGAATATGTAATACGCTTTACGGCATTTGGAATATAATATGTATTTTAAAAGGCCTATATTTACAATTAGCCTTTACAGGACATGGCATATGGGCGTCTTAGCCTCCCAGAAAGTCTCCTATAAAAAATGAAAATATGTAGGACCAATGAAGGCTCTAGAGGATAATTTCATTTACTACAGAGCTTGATCCCAAAAAAAAAACGCTATAATTTATTATGTATCAGTAGGTACGTCAAACTCATATTTCAAGCAACAGTATTTGTCGATACTCGATAACGAATACGTAAATTTTAATTATGGCAAAATTTTACAGCGCCTCAAGTAGGCGGTTGCGGAACTAAAATTGCCATAGTAAATATTTACGTAGTCGCTATCGACAATCGACACTATAGTCCATATAACGCTAGCTGTTGCCCGCGACTTCGTCCGCGCGGTAACAAAGATGAGATTTATTATATTCCTGCTTTTCTCTTGAAAATTTTTTTGAATTTTCTTTACTAAATACTTCGCAACTTGGCTCGCGTACAATTCGAATGTCGCGTAAAAAGCACGTAGTGGCGCCATTGTAGTACTGCATGCTATGTATATAGACAGAAATAGCGATGTATGTAAAAAAAATGTTTATCCCGTTTTCCTGCTTTTCTTATAAATATTTTCCTCAATTTTTTTTACTTTATGGCAAAGAAAATTCAGAGAAACCTTTCTAAAGAACGCAAAACCGTGGAAATCGGTTCGTGCATTCTGAAGTTTAGAGCGTCCGTGGCCTAATGGGTAAGACCTTTGGTTTGCACTCGAGAGGGTGCAGGTTCGAACTCCGGTAGAGGCGTGTACCAATGAGACATTTTCAGATCTCAAGTACATAATAGCTCTTTGCCGTGAGAGAGCCATGCTTCGGCATGAATGGGACGGCTCGACCGAAGTGATACCACGGCCTCACGGAAAACTGGCATGAAATGGCGTTGTGCTGTGTTCCGTTCAGTCAGTGAGTTCACCGATGGCCCAATCCCTATTAGAATTCTCTATTCTCTCGTAGTACCGATATACATATAGATCAGTTTACACAAGTAATTGCTTTCTAAAGCGTAGTGTTAAGACTTACAAAGGAGAATTTAAAGACCTAGACATATTTAACAACAGCTTGCCTATTTATAAATCAAAGTTACACAACCCGTTAAAAAGTAAATAAATGCTCAGTTTGTGGTGGTTTTGAGGATTGGTTGTGGTATTATTGCATTACTAGGCTTCAGGGCTTCTACATGTTGGGTATTAAACTAAAATTAAGCTTAGTAATGTTTAAAACAGTAAAATTTAAAACAGTAATAGTATGTAATAAAGTTATTTATGTATTAAGAAATTTGTAAAACTTATTATAGTGCGTAATTTATAAAAAAAGAACGCTTTGATATAATAACTTATGAAACTATTAGTTTTTAAGTGAAATTGTATTAATTTAAAGTGATGTAAAAAGCTGTTTGTTTCTTGAATAAACAAATAAAATAAATAAATATTATTGTTAACAGATTTATAAATCATATAAGAATCTAATAGATAAAGTCGAAATACCGGGACTTTATTGTTACTGAAGCCAACTGCTCAACTGATATAGAAGAGCTTTACAAATCCATTGATATGCAAAAGGTAAACCGTGCCAACAGGGCACTCGACTCGAACCGATATTGGCAATCAGCACGCCAACCTATTGAATATATTTCCGATCAATGTTCCGTCGGCGGTAAAAATCCTTAATAGTTTGTTGGTTTTGTTTTTTTTTTTTGTTATTCCGCGATAATAAAGATGCCTAACCTTCAACTTTATTTGATGCCTAGCATAGGAATTTCGTATAAATTTTAACATTTTTTATCGAGTTCTGTGTTAACTTATGTCGAATTTATATTAATAAGTATATATTAGTTTTTTTCTAATCTAGTCGAATTTGAGTTATCGCTGGATCTGTGTTCGAGTTATTCGTTTGAGGCACCATAGGCCGCTTGCGAATTTTAGGAATTACTAATTGAGAAAATAGTAATAATAGGCTCAATATAATAGTAAAAAAAGGAAAATAGTAATAACTCTGATTTTTGGGGCAAACGCGGGGCCACCAAACCCAGAAATGTCCAGGAAACGATCAGCCTTGATCTGGCAATCCTAATTTCAACGGCTTCACTGCCTGTAGCATTGTGCGCTAGTTCAGAGTTTACCGTGCAGAAACCGCGCGGTGTTATAAATTATAATACAACACCTTGGTAATAAGCTGCGAGACAACGCCGTTTGTCTACCGCCCGCCGTCACCGTCAACGAGATAACTTCGATCCGATAAAATACCACTGTACGTCATAGGCGATAGGTATCATTTTGCTCTACACCAGAGATTGGCGATGACATTGACGCTAAAGCAATGTCGCTAGAAAATGAAACCTATAGCCCAAGTCATACAGTGCCATATTGTCTGTCCAAAATAATCTCATTGATAAGACGACAAACGGCCTCAGTCTTAGACCGCAATTTCCGTACCTGCAAATTGCTCATATCCTTAGACTCGTCGGTGGTGAAGATGAGCTCTATATCATCTACCTCTTCCGACTCATTCCCACTTGCGTTCTCTGCCTCTTTTTCGTCCTGCTGTCTCGCTTCGTTGGGTGTGGTGCCGTCGGAGAAAACGGAGTTATCACCTTCTGACATGGACCTACAAAAATCGTTGCAGGATTTGAATTTAGAACTGATAGGTGATAAGAAGTGGTGCAGGAGGATTTTTCCGGCCATTCGCAACGAGCAAACGGTTCGCCTAATGCGGAGCAACCACCTTCGCCCACTCGCGATATCAGATGAGTTGCAAGTGTCAGAAGAGTGTCCGTGGCCTACAACTTTAGTTCACACTCGAGAGGGTACAAGTGGTCGAACTCGGGTAGAGGAGTTACCAATGAGACACAAATGGGCCGGCTCAACCGGAGTCATATACCACAGCTTCACAGGAAACTTGTTTCATCTAGTGAATGAGTTTACCGGAGGCCCAACTTCTCTAATCCTCATTTCTTATCCCTATTCCCGTAGCCTATTCCACTTGAGACTCTTCCGACGTTACAAGTATCCATAGGCGATGGCAGTTGCTTTCCATGAGGTAACCTATCTACTCCTAGGTAACCTATCTAATGTAAATATAACCATAAAAGAGATAAACAAAAGGAAATGTAAAATAAATGTACTATATTAAAAATGTAAATATAACTGTAAATTTTAAAGTAAGTGACAACATGAAAAAGAAACAATTCAAAATTTAAATGTAGAGCATAATTAAAATAAAAAAAACACATTGTATATAAAGTAAAAAAACAGAACTACTCCTAAATTGCATGAAACATGCAAAGCCAGGGTTTTCGAGAGGGTATATGGTCTCTTCTTGAAAGTTTGCAAGTTGTATTAGGCCAGAAATAATGCTGGCCAAATAAAAAAGTTATAGTATCAGTATAAGCCTACTAGCGTCCTGGGCAAGACAACATTGGTACTCTCTAACTTCAATTAAAATACAAACGATATTGGCTAATTTTACTTACACCCTCTTGTCCGGGTTTCTCAGGCAAGACTGACCTGGATGCCATATTTTTTAACAAGGGGAAATTAAGCAAAATCTAGACAAATGGCCCAACCTAAGAGAGTGTGCAGTAAGCTTACATGTAACCATGTAAGCTTACTTCTTATTTTTAGTAAAAAAACTTTGATACCTCAGACTTAAACTGTCTACATCCAAATTAAGTGTGTCCTTATTTCTCTCACGTTCAACATTTTCCTGGACCATCACACTATCTTCAGATGTGATTCTGACTTGGACACCAAACTTATCCACATTGGATTTTACCTCATTCTCATTAGGCACTGCCATTTTGACAAACTCAGTTGAGGAAGTCTTTTTAATGACCTTTGCCTCACTATTTTCAAATTCTTCAAAATGTTTTGAATGCTTTTCTAAATTCAAATCAATCTTTTCATCTGTCTTGGATTCTTTATTTGAAGATGTATCATCTGAGCTACTCGATGTGAAACTACCCTCATTTAATGTTTTGACTTTGATTTTCACATCAAACTTTGAAAGTAACTCTAGTTTTGTAGAAAAACTTGATTTATTTTCAGATTCCTTTTTGGGTACTGATTCACTATCTAATTCTGTATGTTTTTTAGTGCTGTCTACTGGCTTATCAAATTGTTTATCTTTTTGTGTGTCATTTACTTTTTCATTTAAGTCACTAAAAGTTTTACTTTCAGTGTCTTCCACAACTTTAACTTCTTGATTTTCATTCAACTTCAATATATCAATCAATTCCTGTTTGTTACTATCCTCAATATTGTCTACTCTAGGACTGTATATTACTTCTAACTCAATGTTTTGCTTCTCGTGGGTATCGGAGTCAATTATTTTTCTCCTCAAAATGTGATTCTCAAGGGTCAACTTCTCAATGAGATCTGAAAACTCTATACACCTAGAGTGTTCCTCGTACTTTTCTTTCAGCTCTTTCAGTTCACTTTTTGACACCTCTAAAGCAGTCCGGAGAGACACCACCGTCTGATGCAGAGACCTCACTGTGTCCAAGCTGACTGCCCCGGCCGGGACGTCCAGACTACCTCTGTCCATTCCACCTTATAAACCACCTTCCATTCAACATTCAACATCCCACACATGTCTCTCGTTTCAATTCAATTCAACGCACAAGTAATACACCTCCCATGGTTGAGCTTCAATAGAGTCGTGCATAGTGACATCATCATTTATTCACATTTTTGTCGTAAACCAGCTACTATCTAGGTTACCATACGTGAAATGATACTGGGCGCTTAAACAATCGATAAAGCTCCACGCTTCCGAGGTGATTAAGCTTTCAAAGTTCTTAAACCTTCGTCGGCGCTAATTCAGCGAGAACGATTAGCTGATAGCGTAGCACGGAAAGCAGTAATTAAGTCAAAATTTTATCTCCCGATCGTTTTGACAAGGTTGAAGAATATATCTACCGTAATACATGTACAATATGAATTTTAGAATACGATTGTAAACAAATCAATACTCCACATTGTACTCCACAATTTGGTGTTCGCGGGCAGACGTCATGGCAGGATTTAAGAAGAGCACCACGATATATTGCTATTTCAGTTTCAATAAGGTATTACTACTACTTACTAGTGCTAAAAATTAATTTATTCCCCCTATTCCCTTTTAATCTTCATTCTTTAGGCTTCCAGGTTACTTCCAAATCCAAAATATTTTATTGTATTTTTAAATTAGTTTCGCTATTAATATTATGACCAGGCAGTTCGCATTTCGCACCAAAATACCAACTTAATAATGGCAAGGTACGGGTTAATTTGAAAAAAACTTATCTGTCAAAATACAAGATCAAGATGTCATTTGGGTTGTCATAATATAACCTAAAAAAAATATTTAAAATTGTACGAAAAGCAAAACACAGCTTACTCAAAATAAGCGAAGTGGCTTTTCCGAAATTTGAAACAATGTATAGTTTTCATAATGTTTGTAGAAAGTTTGTGTTGAATTTATACATTCATAATCAAGTGAGACAAAAATCAAAAATACATTGGGTAATTACTAAAAAATACTATTTCCCTTACTTTATAGCTTTGCAATTAAGTTATTTGCAAAGACAAAGGGTTAGGCATAAATATGTGTGTCCATTATATTTATATAACAAAATTTATTTATTTTATTTATATAACAATAAAAATTACAGACCAAGGCGAAAAAGAAAACATCGGCCAAATACAAAGCATAAGTGTATCCATTATATTTATATAACAAAATTTATTTATTTTATTTATATAACAATAAAAATTACAGTCCAAGGCGAAAAAGAAAACATCGGCCAAATACAAAGCATTAGATCATTTTGATGAATTTTATGGAAATGTGTTTGGAAAACAATGGGAGTCAATGCGTGAGGCTCTATTTCGGCGACAGAAATATGTGGCCTTAGTAAACAATTACGGGGACACAGAAGAAACAGTTGAATATCTATCAAACAGAGGTAGTCATTGCACTATTTCATTTTATGCAGCTTACTGAACTAATTTATGTGACTTTAAAGAAACTGCACAAATTAAGCTGAAAACAAACTGATCAGATGCAGCTGACAGCCCATATAAAAACATCCACGACTGACGTCACTGCGGCTGACAGCCCATACAAAACATCCTCCTTTAGTTTATGCCTAATAGTTTACACATTTGTACAATTATTATCTAGATTGTGCTGTCAGTGAAGTCTGTGAATTGAATCCATAAAAAGTAAAAAGAATGATCACAACTACATAAAATTTTCTATTCTTAAATCATATCATAATGAGTAAATGTCAGGAATTAATTTCGTCACACATTTAAAGTTTTTTTTTTTAATTCTAGGGGCACATTGTCTGAAGAATTTAATGTCAATACAAGCAAGTTTTCACAATGAATATACACCAAAAGATACACCCAGTCAAAACACAAATACTAATATGGAGGACTACATCACAAGGCTTCAAAGTGAAGAAATATCAAGTTTGTATCCCCAGGGAATTGAAGTACCTGAGAGATTAGAAATAAGTAACACAGTATCACTTAAAACAGATACAACTGACGAAGGGGCGGAAAAGAATGTGTATGTTTTTTTAATTTTATTATTTTACAATTTTACATTTGATGCCATTAACTTTTAAGAACTAAGGCTAGTCCTGGATTATTACAGATCAAAATCAGTCTCACTAAATGATGCACTACAAGAAGCTAATATAGATGAAACAAGGATTATTACCCCACAAATGGGGGTGTCCTCTGACTCCCTGTATCAATACATACCTGCCACCAAGTTAAAGGGAATGGAAGACTGGATACCAGAGTCGCATCATATATCAATTTTTGCAAATAGTAGTAAGTATACTTAAGTTGAAATAGAGCCAGATTGCAGATTTAGGTTTGAGTAATGGGAGACGTAACCAACAGTTCACAAGATACATGAAATTGACATACAACCAAATGGTGGAGGTCCAACTGGCTGGGAATCAATTTTTCTTGGTGGTACACTGGAACTGAGCAATGCAGAAAGTGTTGTTTAAACATTTTTTGTATGAAATTATGTAAGGGGCCATCCATAAGCAGTAAGTCACACGGAGGGGGTTGTCAAAGTGTGACATGGGTTAGGGGAGTCCTCAGATTTGTGACATCACATTTGAAATTTTCAAATTTAATCTTTAAATTTGAAATATTGCGAAAATGGGGGGGGGGGGTTCCTCAGAAATGTGACCACCTGTGACAAGAGGAGGAGCTGTCTAAAAACGTACTTTATATATGGTCCCTAAGGTGTACCATAATTATAGGCAGCAGTGAAGCAACACTAATACTATAGGATGTACAACACTACACTATAGGTGTAGTTCCGTTGCAGTATACTATTATTTCACTTATAATGATCATATACTTTTCGATCAAAATTTCCCTTCGAAGAGGCTTAATTAAAAAGAAAATTTCTAGACCTCAACTGTGGTAAACTTTTGCAGGCAACACAGACTTCCCACTAGTCATAGAACCAGAAATGGACTTCCAGTTCCCTGAGCACTTAAAGGTAATGATGTTTGAGATGGGCAGCGACAGCACCAAATTCCCAGAACCAAAGAGGGGGAAAACAGGTATTTATAAGTAGAATAGTCTCAGTCTAATATTAAGACTGGTTGCACATCCAAATTTCTGATCAGAAAAATTCTGATGACTCTTAAATACCATATAAAATTCTATCAGAAATTTCTGATAGTATGGATAGAGAAGTGTGTTCCGCCGGGCGTCCGAATTTTTCCGATCAGAAATTCGGATAATGTGTGACCGGGCTTATAGTAAAGGTCCTCTACCTGACTCATGTCGCAGGGATGTTCAATTACTACCCGCTGGACCTGGGCTCGGTGTTGGCGGTGCTGGCTCTCAACCTGCGCGGCGGAGAGAGGGTGTTGGACGTGTGCGCCGCGCCAGGCGGCAAGACTCTCACCGCGCTGCAGACGATGTTGCCAGACCTGCTCATCGCCAATGATAGCTCCATATCGCGGTATAACAGGACAGCGACAGTGGAGACAGATTTAAAAAATCTGACTACTAAGTAGGCAGGATAATGCTGACGGGTCCGCTTGTTATGACAGTAATATAGTGTAAAAATTTGCTTGGATGTTTGTCTACCCGTTTTCTCGAAGTTTTCGGTTTATCGTGCTTGTCGACAATAATATTCGTTTTTAATCTGTGCTATTTTTGTGTACGACAGCACATTTTTCTCGAGTTTAATCCATATCGAGACGGTTTGACAACACTCGAGAGAGAGAGAGAGAGAGATATCACGTTGGTGTATCGTAGGCCGGCTGGTTGTATCTCAAGAACGGTAAGAGCTAGAGAGTTCAAATTTTCACAAAATAGGTATTTATTGTATTTGAGTATTTTTTGTAATAGCGGCAATAGGCCGGTATCACAAAAAAAACTCAAAACAAAATATTATAGGAGGCTCTGGTGCAATAAACGTGTTTTTGCAATTTTCGTTCTATTGATCGTAGGTGTCGCTGCTGGTTGTCTACAACCATAGACCAGTTATTTTATAGACTTACAGATCCATGCAAAATTTCGTATACGCGAAAAATCTCTTAGGTCTAGATGGCGCTCGTCACAAGGCTGGCTAAATTCGGAAGTATAATAGTACAACAAAAGTAGACATTCAAATCAAACGGAGTAACCTTAAAACGCGAAAAACATTTTTCTGCATTTTTACAACATCATATAAACACTCGTATATTCATAATTAAGATTTTCAAAAGAATACTTTAAAACCAATCCTTACAGCCAGTTTTAAGCTGCAACTTTTAGATGGCGTCATTATAACTTGCATATTCAACACAAGATGGCGTGAAATAAGTATTTTTGCGCCACAGTTGCTGACATAGCAAGTTATTTAATCATGATTATTATATAAAAATATATCAATAAATATTATTAAAGTACCATTCCTGGTAAAATTATTCAGCGACATTTAGCGGAGTAACTTTTGGGAAATAATTTTTGTGTATCTCAGTTTGCAACGAGTTTTAACCGTAGTCTACTATGGCACATTTCACACAAAATTTTTGATATGGCATATTTGATACCCTTAGTGACATCTATCGGTCAGATGTGAACAAAAAACTACGGACACGATGATGATTAGTATGGGATCCGCTACTCTAGTTATAATTCCTTTATGCTACAACGCACTAGTGCTTATACGACGTGGTCTGTTATAGCTGTATAACTTTCAGACACGGTTTCCCAAGTTTTTACTCCCTACTAGTATGGAATCTTTTGTGCGCCAGTCCAACTCTCACTTGGCCGGATTTTTATTATGTATGTAGTAACAGGTGATAATTTTCAGGATGGAGCGCATATTCCGCGACTACTTGATCGACTATGAGACGAGTAACTCGTGGCGAGAGCGACTGCTAGTGTCGCGCAGGGACGGCCGCATGATTATTGATGATGCTGGGTTCGACGCGGTAAGTTTCTAGGGACCATGTATGTGTGAATATGCGAGTGTCAGCAGTTTTGTGTCTGGAAGGCGATATAAGTTGGTGGCGACAGCCAGCCACTACGTGAGACCAGGGGGGATATTATGACCAATACTAACCTGCATGGTTCCAGGCAATTCAATATACGGCCAACAACTGCCTTGTTCTTTTTTCGTATTACAATGTTTTATTAGAATAATAACTGAATTAATACTAGTTTGGTTGTCTATGAAT
>JAOTAV010001078.1:0-10036 GCA_026546445.1 Cyclargus thomasi | reverse complement strand
CGGGTCCATCTTTTACCTAAAAGATGAAAAATAACAATAATATGTCTTAAAACTAATTTAATAAACAATAATTGTTTAAATACAAAAGTAATTGTAAGTCAATGTAAATATCACAATGTATTGTAACTTATTTGTAAAATAATTATAAAAAAATAAATAAAAAAAATAAAGTTACATAACTATTGTAAGTCAAGGTTTTAATTTTTATAGAAGCAGCCTGGCAAGGAGCCATTCTACTCCCAGAATGTGCTATCGTTAATAAACTCATTATTTTATAATAAGATTTATCACACAAACGTTCTTTTACGACTTTTTTAAACTTATTTATAGAAAGATTTTGAACGTTTTTTGGAATTTAATTGTAAAGGCGTATACATTGACTTGCGAAAAGGCGAAAAGATTTACTTACTTTACTAAGCCTGATAACCGGTAAATCTAACGGAGAGTATTCTCATAATATCGAAATCTCGATTAAACTCGATAAAAATGTGTTGTCAATTAAGGATTCGTAGAAAAAATAGTACATTACTTAGTCGGACTATGTGGGATACATTTTCAACCATTATATGACGTAGCTTGACGAAATCCTAGTCCATTATTATCTGTCTATGACTATATTTTCCTGATAGTATATTCTAAGTTTGGATAAACCAGGTTTTAAGAGCAACATTCTAAACAGTTGATTAATGTATTCAGATAATGTAGACTAATTATAGTGTTAGGTCTATTCAGAAAGGTGTATCCCCTTCACCCGAGGCGGAAGACGGTACACGGAGTTATATAACCAAAGTGATCGGTTTGGTCTGGCGCGGGCACGTCCTGACCTGCCTGCAATACAACTATACAGCTCAGACAGAGTTAGCTTATATGTTATACAGAGTGTAACCAAACTAAGTTATTATACTTACGGGTATATGAGTTGTGCTATAAAGAGTTCTCTATGTTTTTTATAATATTTAGGGGGCAAGCGAGCAGAGAGAAGGGTCCCCTGATGGTGGCAACCTCCGAAGAGTCGCAAGTGCGTTGCCGGCCTCAATGAGGGAATAGGGAAGTTGGGCCATCGGTAAACTCACTCACTGGAAGAAACACAGCACAACGCCGTTTCACGCAAGTTTTCTGAGGTCCACCGGGGTTTGAACCTGCACCCTCTCGAGTGCGAACCAAAGGTCTTACCCACTAGGCATTATTACTCAGCCTAAAGAATTGTGACATTCTTATTATATGTTATAAAAATGTTTTTATAAACTAGATAGTAAGGCTTATTGTAATATTGACATTTATTACTAGCTTTAGCTTAAGGTAAAGTATCTTATGTAAGCTAGAAGCTATTTCAGCTTCGCTAGAGGCAACTTATATAAGCTGTGTAGTGTATACATATTTCAGTTGCAGGTGGAACAGTTACGTGGCTGGTTTGTAAGTCGTGATCTGATGCCTATGCCTAGGTTTGACATTACGCGACCAACTTACTTCCACAATCGAGCTCTTATTTAATTTTCGTGATAGTACTTTTTAGGACATATAATAAAATATTTATATGCCTACACCCACAGAAAAGCAACGGCTTCAACAACCTCGTCCCTCGCCATGGCGCGAGCGCGGCAGTACTACACTAAACCTGTTTAATATTATCGGGAAAATCAATTAAAGATATTTTGTATGTATTATTTTATTATGCTTTTGTCGATCATGTGAAATGCAATCAAATCGCGAATAACTTTTTAGATAGTAATTAAAATGAACAAGATAAAGACACACGTGAATTGTCAATTGTTTCAAATGAATTGTAAGTTTATGAGAAACATGAAATAAGTAAAACGGAAATCATTGAAGGTATCAGACATTAATACAATATTTTAATATTGTGAGTTAACGCGTGGTACGTGCGTGTTTATGTCTCTTATATTAATGGATTAAGAGAATCTAATATGTTTTCAAATGCTTAAAAAAGTGGTTAAAATACAAAAAATACAATTTACGAGATCGTTAAGACGACGTAAATTAAAGTTACCACAAAGCAATTTTTAATTAGAAACATTTTTTTTCTTTCTTTCTTTTTTTCTTCTCCTTTATTTTTGAATAATTCAAATAAAGTATAAAATTTTTATGTTGGACGGATGTAGACTACGTGCAGATTTGTAGTATATTATTATTGTTATATAAAGTATTACAAATCGCGTACGAAGTATACCAGGCGGGCTTGCACAATGCCGCTCCACTCAGCTGATGTTTCCTAAAGCGAATCTCGTCCGAGTTCGCCGGATTTTGTTGCAAACTTTTGTTTAAGAGGAAAACGATTACTACAATATTGACAGTCTGTCCTAGTCATATATGAAATGTCTCACCTTGAATGAGATGTGAAATTATGTATATAATGTGAACCTCAGCCGTACTAATTTTATTATTGCGAAATTGTATTTTTTTTTGTTCTTTTGCGCTCTATTCAAGTAAACGATCGGCTTTATTTTTAACCACAACGGAATGGAGAGTGTTTTTGTGTGTGAGTGTGTGTGTTTGCAAACCAATGTTGCCACTTATTTTCAATATCACTTGTCCGATTTTCTTGAGGTTTTCAATTACGGGTTCGCACTTTATCGGTGCGTGTTCTTAGTTGGGTGTTACTACTAGGGCGCTGTTAACAAGCATTTTATGTGATAAACGTTATAATTTCCAAACACACTTATCCGATTTTAATACGGTTTTTAAACATGGATTTGGTATATGAACCAAGGGTAAAATCCTCGACTTAATTAGTTTTTATTACGACAGATAAAATAAAAAGTATAAACATCAGCAAATCTGTCGGATTGCCAGTCATATTTATTAAATTATACAATAAATATAGACTCAATTGAAATAATGCTTTGACATCGGAGGAACATCACGTCCCTAACGAAGGCTGACAAGCAGGAGGTTCTTGGAAAAAATGCGTGAGTTAAATAACCTGCGACTGGCGAAATTTGCAAGGTCAGCTATTAAAACGTTCGGTTAAAATTAACCAAGCGATTAACCGGGGGTCACCTCAAGGATGGTGTTGCTCCATCGGTGGTATAACACGAGGGATGCTGTTGCGACACTCTCGCTGTTACAGAAACACTTTCTTGTTCTAGAAGGGCAATTTTAATTTTTGATCATTTCGAAATTCTTCGGTAATATCGAGCATCACAACAAAAAATGAATTATTCCTGATTCGTGTTTAGTGAAAAAGTAACTGATGTTTGTAAAATTATTGAAGAGATTCATTTTTTATAATAAATGCATAAAGGAACTGTATGAGTGGAATAGGACGCTTCGGATTGATGTCGTTTGTTTAACGATCTAAATAATAGTAGACGAGCACGCACTACTCAATTTATAAATACAATAATTTTAAATACTGAACAACTTACCCTTAGTACCCGAGTTCAAATCAAATCTAAATCTTTTTTATTCAAAATCAGTACTGAAAGTACACTTTCGGAACGTCGAGACTACGGCGCCTACCGCCGGTTCATCATCGCTGTTAAATCATAATTGCATTATTTAATTTACAATAAGCGCTTAAGTACGATCGTAGATTTGGCAATTATTTATATATTATATTGTAAAACTCGGCCGGAAATATTACACCGTGACCTTCAGCAGCGGAACAAAAGAAAAAAATACAATCTACATAAACATTAGCTTCACGAAATTGTGAAATAGTTAAACTCGCCGCCATGACAGCCCGCACGCCCAATCTGATAACAGTTATTTATATTCTACACTTTTGTATTAATTTCTAGTTTTCCAGCTTCGCTCACATATTATAAAATTGTGTAAAGGAATATTTTGAGAAAATTATGTTTTTCCAAGACCAAAAGTAGACTATTTTATTCTCCATCCTATTGCTTATTATATGCCAAATATCAAGTAGATTGATTGTTTTCTTAGCAGAAATAAGGACTAACAAACAAACACATATTCTAAATTATAATAACCGTTTAGCTCATACCGACAGTATGACGAGGACTAGGACTACTAAATTACGCGGTATAATCTACTCAGGGCTTGTTTCACCGCTTACCGATAAGTGTCGAATAATCTATCCACAACTTTTTTGACAGAATATGTTGTTTGAAGAATAAACATACAGTCATAAAATAAAGCCTATATAACAGGCCCATAGCTAGCCGTCTGCAGCGAGAGACCTGCGTGAAATTGTGATACAAAAGACATCAACGCGTTCGTATCGTTTGGAAAATTACAAACTGACCCCATTAAACTTCGGTGCCTGTCCGTTTGTCCGTCTGTATATCTGTATATTTTCTGGGTGTGTCACAAGAACGATTATAGATAGACAATTGAAATTTTTACTTTTGCCGCTTTGGTTTTTGCAATTTTCCCTTCCATATCAATAGATGTCGCTGCTAGTCTAGTGCTATCTGTGTAAACTAATAGAAAATTTTTTTGCACCCTACTGGTATAAAACTTGCTGTGAGCGAGTCAAAATCGTACTTGGCCGTTTAGTGTAGATGTAAGATAGTCAATCTTTTTTATTGCATAACTAGCCACTATTGCCTATCAGCCGGGGAGGTGAGAGTGCTATTTTTTGAGTAACTCGAGCTTTGCAGAGACCTTGTAAGTTTTGTAGATTAGGTAAAAAGTTTAAAAAAATATAAATAATATTTTTTTATTTGAGCAGTAGAACAAGAAGCTACAACAATTTTAAGGTTTTAAAAAAAAATAGTTTTGAAAAAATTGTTGACATTAAACATTTATTGGCCGATTTTAGATAACAAGGCCTAAAGCATTTCGTTAAATGTTACATAAAATATCTGGGAAGGTTGGTTTTAAAAATATGAGCTCTTGTTGTTCTATACGTAATTGATTGTACTGTTGGTTCTTGGTGGAAATTAATGTTCAACATCAATAAAACTCATGTTACTTGCACTGTCTCCACTATAATTATATTTTATTTTTTCTATATTTATTCACTTTATTTATAAGTGTATTTTTCAAATATAGTGAAAACAGTAAAAGTAACAAGTGAGTTTTATAAATGTCTTCTCGTTCTATGTTATTACTTGGCTTGCCTTAAATTTAACTTATCATATAGAAGTTATTATATATTATTTAACCTATAATTATAGAATATTTTTTTATAACTATAGAAGTGTTCTTTGGCGTAAAAATAACTTTTTAAGTACCAAAATATGTTGGGCTCCCCTACTATATTAAGTGAACATAAACAGAGATATAATCCGCATTTTGGCCGCTGACCGAGTAACTGTACTACATAATTTTACAATAGTTATTTTGTAATAGTTATTTGAAGAACCTCTAGCAGTACAAACATTGCCAGCCGCCGGATATGTCAGCTTCCTCCAGCAGATAACGAGAGATTCTGTAACATACTTGTATTTTTGTGTGACTTTCAAACGCCGCTGAGGCATTTGTCATTTATGTTGTTATTTTATCAACTTAGGAGGCAAACGGATCATCTGATGGAAAGTTACTACCATCGCCTATAGACAGACATCACATTCGAAGATTCAAAAGTGCGTTGCCGGCCCTCGCCGGTGTTGCGTGTGTCTACAAGTGTCTTTTGATGTGAGCTAACTCTTATTACTTTACTCATTTTTAGGCGTGGCCTTACCCGATTTGGTATTTAATGGAACTAACTGGAAAAATAATGTTTAACATTTTATTATTTTATTATGCTATTAAGTTAAACACTATAAAGTTTAACTTAATAACATAATAAAATTTTGAAACCTGAACTTGAACCTGAACTTTGAACCTAATACTCAAGTTACCAAATAACAGTTACGCCAAGCGCGGGTCAAACGCAAGGACCCCTATTGTAGAGGGCGTAGAGGTGGCAGAGGTTCCCGGCTGTCAGGCTGACGGACGGTGGTGACGCAACCAGCGGTTACTTCACCCAAAACGTCAATAACCATTAGTTTAAACTCCTCAATATATCACACGCGGTCGAAAATATATCGATCGTAATATGTTGCAAGATAGTTGTCAAACGTTTCGTCTCTGTCCGACAGTTTATACAGGATGTAACAGAAATGATAATACTAATATTAGGGTGTATAACCCGGTGTAACTGTGTATGTTTCCCTATGTAGAGTTATTAGAGTTTGAATGGCAGTCTTCCACAGTACGATTTTCGCGTAGTTACGCGTTATTAAAACAAAACAAAGAGAACAAGTTCAACGCTAAAATATTATTACTAAAGCTTTTTCGTGGTCGTCAGGCGAGATTACGAAGCTCAGCTTGTGATATAATAAAATGTTGTAGAGAACAATTTTTAAAAGTTAAATAAAAGAGAAACAAGTTTTAGAAAAATCTTAACAGCAAAAGAAAGTACGTTTTATGACGATAAACAAATTTCCGCGTTGTAGTGGCTAGCTACACCTACAGATAGAATATAAGCATTATTAATAGTATAAGTATTACGCTGTAGTTGTATTGAGCTTACATCGCCAGTAACGACGCAGACACAAGCTCATACACTGTTATTACAGTCGCTGATAGTTCCGCGGTCTGTAGGGGAGATATAGTTATCTATGGTTTATTATAATCAATGTTGCTTAAAGAAGAGATGCTGCTGAATAAACGAGCCATCGTATTTCCATACATGAAGGTGTAGCTGTGATTATATATTGGTAGCCCTACGTTAGTAAAATTATAGTCAAAATCGTCAGTGAAATGTTTGTCCATTATACGTCTTATGATACGTTATCAAACTTAATGCACTGTAAAATATCGAAGTTAAATATAATATCATTGTCTGTATATTATTTGCATAGATAATGTTTCTGAAGCGTTGGATTGATCTGAATTTTTTAAGAGGAATACCTTCATTAGGCTATGGTATTGTTTACTGTTTTAAAGTAGAAAATGTACAGTTTCTGGAAGGTATTATTAAAAGAGATATTTTAAAATGTCATTAAGCTACAGAAAATATGTAATGATTTTCGTAAATAATAATGTAAACATTTGAGTCGTCGACAGCATCCTGACAGCTGACGTACAGCACAATGGTAACAACCTCGCGCCAGGTTGCGGTTGTCGGACGTAACCCGGTTACGACCGCAGGTTGCTGACAACCGCGCCGGGTGATGGGCGCGCATGACGTCTGCCTGATCTAATTACTGAAGTACGACCTTACATGTCAACAGACTGCTTGGACAACACTTGTCATCGTAAATTGCGCAGATCTCAACAGAGGTGATCATCATGGTTAAAGGACATGATTACCTTGTAGACTTTGGAAGTTATTATTTTTAACAAAAAATTTAAACCGACTTTCAAGGGAAAAATAATAGTAATAAATAAATAAGAAAGAAACTAAAAATTATAATGTGGCTTAGGTGCTTAGCGCGCCTTAGAAGTGACAAATCGCTCGACATGCGACAGAATAATCGTCTCAAATAATGGTGGGTTGATGAATAGAGCGATGAGGATGATGATGATTAATATAATTAGCATAATAGCATATTCTTTAAGTTCTTTATACAACACCGAAATCCCTAAATTTGCTTGTATAAGGAATAAGGAGTTCCAATAGCATCTTGGGAACCATGGTAGGTATACCTTGGTACGAAACATAATCTTACTTTTTGTTGTCAAACTGTTAGAACACTTATCATAAAACAAAAATCGTCTTAATATATTTGACTAAAAATTTTGAGGTGTTCTGAGTTGTAATAGGGTTATAATGTGATATCGAATAGTCCCTGGTGTGTGGACAATGAGAAATATATATTTATTGCAGTAACGTATGCTTTTAGTTTTAAAACAATGACGAAAATCCCAAAGTCGTATCTGTAAGGAATCACGAGTTGCCTCACTTTCAGAACCATATTATACCTAGGTACAACTTTTTACTTTGTGTGGGTTTTAAAAAACTTAACTCTAACGCTTATCGTGCGGGAGCCTTTTTGGGCGATAAAAAGTATTTTATGTCTTTTGCCGGGACTCAAAATGTCTCCGTACCAAATTTCAGGAAAATCGATTCGGCGGTTTTGTCGTGAAGATCAACAGAAGGACAGACTCATTTTCGCCTTTATAACATGATTCAGATGTCTACACCCGCATAAATATTTCATAATATCGTTGCACTGATTCGCATTAAGCGCTATCTCACGCACGACTCTCCGTCATGTCGGTCTTATCAGTTATCACACTTCACCTCTCATCAGCTGCGCACCGCACAGTATCTAGAGCGTGCGGGGCAGATCGGAGGTAACTAATTGTATCTGATAACAGATCGACGGCTCTACAATGTGTTAACAATTAACTAAGCCCAGCATTACTCAAAGTCTAGAACGTATTGTTAATAGGGCGTGTAGATGTTTGATTGTGCGTTGTTTACGCTGGTCAATTGTAGTTCAAGAGCTGGATACAATGTTGAGGATAATATTTTTTGTAAAATAATCAAACTGGCCACAGAATATTAATTTATATTTATATCTTCATCTTATAATATAATAAACAGTTGACCCGACAGACAGTGTGCTGCCGGTTTTGATTTGTAAATCTAAACCATTCCCAAAATCAAATTCAATACTAGACTGATTTGGAAGGTAAGCTATGTTAGGTATGACAGTTGGCGAGGAGTTCACTGACAAACACGGATTATATATTATATTAAAAAGATATGAAAATAAGCTTATAAGTGTCGGAAAGTCTATTCACAACTTTTTTGACTGATGTTTTATGGAGGATCTGTCAAAAAAATGGTGGATAGATTACGATTAATGTTGAGGCTTAAGCCAATCCATATCAATAGGTCACACAGTAACACTTATGAACGTCAATTATTATTATTATAGTTTATACATTTTATTATTATTACATATATGGCACTAACAGAGAAAAAGAATTATTTATTACTTTTCAGTTCATCTATCATTTTTTTGCTGTGGAAGTCGGTTTTTATTTTTTTTAAAATTAAAATGAGAGTTGAAACTCTCGGACTATGTTAACATATATTAAACCGTACAAAGCCCGAGTTAGTGCGCACACAATAATTGGTGTGTCAATATTATATTGTTGGTGTTTTTATTTATTGTTTGTTTGCGGTCGGTGGTCGGAGGTCGCGGTATTTCGCGGCGGTGTGATAAGGTCGCGAATGTGAGAATCAATAAAACACTATAAATATTTTATGACACGATGCAATATTAATAAAACTCAATAATATAACTTGTAAGATTCACAAGTCGTAGCCGTTACTTGTTTATGTTAAAAAATATTTAATATAGCGAGAGCAAGGTGAATGATTGGTGAATTTCCTTTTACGACATTTTAAGAATTATTTTTTCACTTTTCATAAAAAAAAACACTACCACTGTAAAAAATATTGAAAAAGAAATAAACATTTAACATACAAATAATTACAAAAACAAAAAACATTCTCAAACAAAATAAAAAAGAAATAAAATTGTATATAAAGACAGTGCATTGTCATGAAAAAGGAGAAAAGGAAACCACTCAGGTTGTGACAGCGACTGTCGCCGCTGTCCCTGGTCTTCCGTGATCACCTGTCCCCGTCAATATGGTCAAGATGTATCAAACTCTACGACTGCATTTTGCGTGTAAAATTTAAAGAGATGACGCGTTTCTTTGTGTTTGATAGATATAAGATAAGATACATATTTGGTATACTTTAAATATATAAATAAGAATAAAAATGTGTGAATAATATAAATATATTAAAATAATACGATTATTTATCATATAATAACAATGTAAGATTTTTGTAGTTAATAATGTATTTGTTGTTGTAGTAAGTATTGTTTAAATTTAAGCTTAAAATTTCCAATAAACCACAAAAAGAAGAAAATTTCCAACAATCCACTTCAGAACACGAAGTGGTGGCAGAAAATAATCCCACACCTTGCTGGCTACGTGTCTAAATGCTCTCTAAAAGCAGCAAAGTATTGTGTATTGTGGCTGAGACATTAATAAGTAACTTGAACCTCTGGTAGTTATGGAGATATGTTTGTCTCCAGCCCCCTGAAGTTTGCTGTAGGTATATGGGAGATTTAAGATTAACCACCCC
>JAOTAV010001077.1:0-10037 GCA_026546445.1 Cyclargus thomasi | reverse complement strand
TGAAAACGAGTTTAATATTGCCAGGCACGTGCCTGGCAATATTAAACTCGCACTACTAATCATCTAGGCTATATTTTATTCTATTCCTCATATATTCAACTACGACATATAAAAATACATATTGCCTCAAATATATTTTTGGATTTTTTTTTTTACTTTAGGTAAAATGTAGGGTAGGCCCCGCTTCTCATCAGCCAAGTCTGAAGTGCCGTATTAGGGTATAATAGGAGAGTTAAATGACAAGGTCAGCTTGCCTCAAATACCTACTCAAAATTAGCTATCAGCTCTCAGATTAAAAGTTAAGTCTTGTCTACTATACTGCTTTCGCTCACAGTACGCTGACGGCATTGATCATTCAATATCTGCTTTTCTAATTTAATATTGTTTTTGCAAAATGTTATGTTGTCACTTTGTTCTTGTTAATTTTTTAAGTTAATTATTTTTTAGTTAATTATTCGTATAGAAATCTATACTAATAATATAACTGGACAGTTTGTTTGTTTAGGGCCTGTTTTAGCGCTTACAGGTAGTCTATTTATTTGACAGATACAACTTTTTTGACAGATTTATGCCGTGGAAGAGACAAGCTTCGGTACGAATGAGCCCGCTCGACCGGTGTAATACCACAGTCTCACAGAAAAATGACGCGAAACGGCGGTGTGCTGAAAATGGGATAATTTATATAATTTCATCGGGACGTAACCGCGGGCAAAAGCCAGTAACAAATATTTTTACAGAGAGATTATGATTTAGAATTGAATTAGATTGGGTGAAAGCACTTTGGTGTATATTATGAAAATGTAAGCGTTTGTGTGTTTTGTATGTTTGACACCTATAACTAAAGGTGGCTTCGAAGATAACCCACCGGTAATATTCGAAGCAACTGCGCAAATTTGAGAAATTCTTTCGTCATTAGAAAACGAATTGGTATCGTAGTATCTAAAAGAGTGGATCAATTTCTAGCTTAATTGATTATATTGTTAAAAATCATAGAATCAACAACTGCAACACCTTTACAAGACTATTTTTGTCATGTCTTCTTCATCAGCTCAATCTATAATTTTTGTTGTTCCATATAAACATCTTTTTTTCAGGGCGTTACGTATTTCAAGGGTGGAGTCACGTCAAATAGTTCCCGATTTAGCTTTGTTAACAATTCTATTTGTTATCTCAAACAAAGAAACTCCGGAAGAAAGCGCCGACATTGATAAGATTACAGTATCAATTGTGCCCTCTGTGATTCTAATGTCCTTTTTTTGTTTTGCAATTACGATCTTAACTTTAGTAGGAATGCTTTTTTTTTCTTTCACCGACGACTTATCGGTTTTTTTCAATGCTTCATTACCTGATGTAGTTTTGTTTACGACTAAAACGAATTTTTCTCTAAAAGGTCCACTGGAATACATTTTGATTAAAAAAAAATTATAAATATAATCTGAGTCTTTTATTAGGTACGTCTTAATGTGTTTGCAAATAAATAAATTATTGTTTCAGAATAAAATAATAATTTCGCTGCAAAACTCAACGCTCATAACATTCATATCAGAACTATCGTAAAATGTTAAGAAACACATTTTAATAGTAGTCAGTTGGTTTAGAAAATAACATCGTAAGAACATAAAATAATTTGACTTTAAGTTAAATTCTAATTACTAAATCAAATGCGGAATTTAAAACTCACCTCAAATATCGCTATAGCCTATATATCAAGAGTCTCTTACCAACTCAAAATTAAAAATGATTATAGAACAAATTATACTATGTAACTTCGTCATTTAAATATCCACGTTGAAGGTCACATCACATGGGATAGGAGGTATAATATTTATTTAATATACCGCGGTGTTGAGCTACCTACCTTTGTTAAAAAGGCTCTTTTAAGAAGACATCGCCTGGTCATGGTACAGTGTGACTCTAACCTTAACAAAATATTTATTCAGGTGGCAACATAATAGAACAGGGATACCAAGAAATGCCATCGCAAACATTAATTGGTTATGCACATTATATTATGTAAATTCGACCAAATTGTGCTGATTTGATGAATCCATAGCATCTATCGGTTATTTGAATAATGTATTATTATTTCCGAACAAACACAATAATATTATTTTATTTAGGTAGTATATTAATATACTGTAATAATATTGGATATTAAGTTATATGACTAGTTTATTGATTTCGGATTTTAATACGGTTTCGGACTACTAAAGAAAAAACTGATTATTTTTTTCAAAATACTGAAATTTTGGTATTGAATTAAAGTGATTTGCACATGAAATTCAGAATGTATAAAATAATTATTACAACTGTAATGAATTAACTTAATTTTTTTTTTTTTTCGGCATACAACGTGGGGTAAAATATTAAATTTAATGAGTTTGTAGGCAGTAGCTGGGCAATTTATGTTGACTTATTTTGGTATCGAACCAGCAACTACTTAACTCGCCTACGTTTGAACGTCACTAAACAATTGTTACTTAACACTTATTTGACCGTTTTCTAACCTCTTCTGTACTTAATTAAATGTAAACCGGGCTTAAGGAAAAAATACTTATTTCTTCAGTCCAGTCCTTTTTTATTGAATTTAAGTACATTTTTATAATTTTATAGGGTTTTAATTATTAAACTAAAAACCATTTGCAAGCCGTTGCATTAAGATAATACTATTGCTGATGGGATATTTACTATGGGGTCATTTTAACCTCACGTTGTATGAGTAAGGGTTTTTTTCACGTTTTATGCCGAGGGTTAAGGAGTACGCCAAACTTATCTAACATGCCTGCTTACAAAGTCCCGGGCTTCATAAAATTTAAGTTCAACAGTTTTAAATTTCCTGGTAATTTCTGTCCGTTTACTGTTGCATGCAGCTTTTAAGCCTGCAAAGGCAAATTTATAATGATGTCATTAATTATTATATGCAATGTATTGTTTCATATATTAATCTCGTGTGGAAATATAAATAATACCTTTGTCCTGTAATATAAAGTTATTATATTATGCTCATTAGTAATTATTACACAAAGGAAATTGTGTGCAGAACCAAAAAAGTCGTGATTTTTACCAGCATTTACTCGCGTGTTTGCCATCATTATTAATACCATGCGAGCATTTTGTCGGTATTAAAATCCAATATTTAAGAAAACTGATAGATTTTTAGATAAAATTATGAAAAAAACCTTTTTTTATTGATTAGGTAATTTGTCATTAAGTAAAATCCGTTTAGTTTCGGCACAATTAACTCACAAAAATCCAAACAAACTTATTATTACTTAAATATTAATAGGATCACAATTTGCAAGATAACCTCGGTCACAAATAGAATATTTGTAAAGGTGCTGATTTAATAAAGTGAAAAAATTCATCCTTAATATTTTCCATGTTTTATGGCTGATTTTTCATATTAATATTCTTTATTTATCATAATTTGTTTATAAATTAAACAATACAAAATTCTTAATCGGTCACAAGCAAGCTTAATGTCCAAAAACAGAAAACCCGACTGCAGGAACCATTGCAATTTAAACATCAAGTGGCTTAATAAGTGGAAAATTTTTTTGGAACCATACAATTATTTTGACTTCCAAATCCGCCATTTTGATTTATTAATTTTTTTAATGTACCCTGTGTCACCTACGCTAACAAGATTACTATCGATACCTCATACGTTAAAATTTATCAAGCCGTTTAGGCTGCAAAGCGTGCCTATGCGTAACAATTAAAGGTGCACACATACATACACACATACACACTTTTGAAAAACATATTTAAATTCAAATATCTTTGTTGCTAGAATGTTGTTGATACATACGTCTTAAAACTACTTATTGTCCTAACATTCGGCCATCACAATGGCGTGCAATTTAAAAATTACTTAATATTAAGTTAATTATTACTTTAATACGATTTTAACTATAAAAAGTCATTGAGTTTATTATAAATTTGATAACTAATATAATATTTAAATGTATAAAATCAATAGAATAATTAATTAATATTTTCCAATTTATGATAATTTAAATAATAACTAAATAATATAAAATTTCAATTAAGAATATACAATTATAATCCATGTCAGGTTAACTTTAAATTAACATAACCCATAATTTTAAATGACGCAATGTTTTTCAAAATTACTAGGCGCAGCCTGAACCACAGGGGAATCGATACATATTATAAAATAGTAAAATTAATATTTTTACAAAATGTGGGGGGTTTAGGAACGGTTATAGCACAAAAATCGACAAAAAAAGCTGTCTGTTTATCGGTTTGTCTGTTTGTACGCGCTAATATCCGAAACTTTACTGAACGGATTCGAGTAAATACTTTTTGATTTAATAGCCATTAAGTCTAGGCAACACATAGGATGCTTTTATTTCCGGGAAAATGTACGGTTCCCGTGGTATACAAATTTTCGCGCGACGAAGTTGCGGGCATCAACTGGTTATAAATACAGTGGAGTGCAGCTAACAAACAAACAAGTTTAAAAGTAATAACAAAATATGGAAACTAAAATAATTGTAAAACATTCTTAAGTCTACGAGTGTTACAAATTCTAACTCCTTGAGGTGTGGAAATTAGATAAAATATTAGATTAAAACATTGAGGTGCAAGACGGGTGCATGTTATAATAGTTTCTTCACTATTATAAATTATTATATCTTTTTTATTATTGTACAGTGTACAATATGTTGTCATAATATTCTTATAAACTAGATAGCCCGGTAATTTTCGTATACGGCTTCCCTAAACTTCCAGGAATATTTCTGTTTGCTTTTCTCGGGTCTTATTGAGAGTAGCAAAATGTGATTTTTATATTATTTTGTTAGATTATAGTACATGAAGATATTGTGTAAATATGTATACAAACATTTTCTATTCAATGAAAAATATACATATAATTTAAAAAATTTGATAAAATTATCTTAAATTAAAAAAATAGATAAAATTATCTCTTTTTTTGAATTTTAGTCAATTCTGGTTTTTTATTTTGGTAATTATTTACACGATTTAAAATAACAATAATTAAACAAAAGCAAAAACATGTTCGACACAATCTCGCGGATTTGTGGTTCTTTAAATTGCATTTCTGTTGCTGGAAATTTTGTGTAATTTAAAATGTGTTTACGCTTAATTATTTAAAATGTTCATTTATTTTAAAATTTTTGGAAAAACAACAAAATAAAAGTAATAATAAATGTGACAGCATATTTTTTGCACGCGCCGTACGTGCTGCATTTTTTTTTGTAAATCGACTACACGGCTATAAAAAAATATGGCGCGTACGGCGCTGACAAATGTCCGATCTCTTTAAGTTTTGTCGTTAACGCACATAAAATACATTATTCCCTCAGATTCAATTTTTTTTACACTCGTAATGAATCTTTATACACTTTTGCTGGCAAAAGCTTCACGCAGATCCTGTTGGGCAGCAGGACAGATTGCACTTTTCATATAAGTTTAATGACACTGTATAAATTTAATATCAAAAATGCGCCTCGCCCCGCTACGCCCAACACAATTTGCAGGAAGATTTCGGCATCATTGAAGCACACTAGAGAAATATATAACCAAAAGTTGTTTACCAAAATTGCCGAACCGAAATTAAATCACGAAACGTAATAACTTGTGTGCTCAAGTGTATTCAGAAAACCTCTCGTCCTTTCAAGTTTCAGCCAATTTATGAAACAAAGCGCTTGGCAGACATTATTAATGGCGTAGCCAGCGACAACAATTAATTAAGGTGTATTTATCGTCAATTATAAAACCCAAGGAAAATTCTAAATGATGAGTTCCATAATTTGACGGTTGCGTGATAAATTAATATTATTTTTCTTAATATATTTACGTTGAGTTATGCAAAATCCTAATATCCAGGGGTGTTAGACAGGACGTAAAAATGTTCGTTACACCTTACCGTCATTTTCATATTTTTTGTTTGACGATTCTACTAAGAAGCGAAAACGTTTAGATTTTGGCTAGCCCCCCAGGTTCGTTATTCGTAATTGAATCACTTGAATACGTACGTGACATTCGAAGCATCAAAATGCAATAGTGACAACGTAACGCAACGATGTACGGTCAGAATGTCCGTTTAGAATAATGATAGTGATGATTTGGGCTCAGCTATAAAATCGTATTAAAGAACTAGTTGTTGCCCGCAACAACGTCTGCGTGACATTTTATAAACTATCCCGTTTCTATGATTAATCATTTTTCATTTTTTGATTAATGCTCGGCTCCTATTGGTCGTAGCGTGATCGCGCTAATCTCACACAAGACGTGTGAGATTGAAAGATGTGTAATCACCATAAGTAGGAATGTTAAATTTATGATTTAAAATCTTAAATTTTGTTAGATAAATAAATGAAGTTAACTTATTATTTTCGTCATAAGTCAGTGTGTTTAAGTTTCCGATATCTTTCGGTCTTAGTTTTGACGTTATCTATACAAGACTTTGCTTCGGTCATTAGCACTTTGCACTTCAGTAACCAACTTTTCAAAACTTATAGGACGGTCTTGCTTACAACTTCAGGAGAAGATGTTGTTGGCATTCAGATAATTACAGAGGGACAAAGAGTAGGTAACTCGGGGTTCGTCGCTAGGCTAAAACGAACACGGATACTCGCTACTGGTTAAAAAATAACAGTGTTTATCTGTGCCTTATTTATTTAATATTCATTCTAATCGAATTTTCACATTAAATTCAAAAACTTTAAAAAGTAACATTTTCTTCCTTAGATTTATGCAAAATTAGATTTAATCTAAGACTTAAAGAAAGTATTTTTGAAAATTTTTAGAAAGGTTTATTTATGTTTTTTTATTTTTTGGGCCTCCAATTTTTATTACCCATGTAGTAATTTTTACCCGGTAGCGACGAACGCCGGGTTACATATCAATAAATTATTTTTTTATAGTTTGAAAGTAAAACAAAGAAAATTAAAAATTTAATTTTCTTAGGCTCTGGAGCAGTAAAATACAGAATGAAATATTAATAAGATTAAACGAACGACGCCGAATAAAATGAGGTGGAATCTCAGATATTTCATCATTATTACATTTTCGAAGAAAGCGTGGCGGCCGATCAATGATTGCCTTCCATGAAAATGGACATTTGGGAAGCATTTTATATTTGAAGCATTTGTAAAAATAGTATTTAAAAAATATGTTATAATAATATATAATTTTTTTGCAAATTTGGATTTAAAGTATTTTAAATATATCTTGTGATACAATATTTCACAATAACACCACGGCATATAATATATTATCCTATTCAGTCATAAAAATGGCGTTTTATCAAGGATCTTTCTTAATAATGATGGTGACGAATTTGGTAAAAAAAGTGGTAAGGAAATGACATTAGAGTGCCCCGGAATAGCACGTAAGGGCGTTGTCACATGAATATAAAACCATTTTGAGAGTTCCATGCGCATGATAACTCTTTTCAAACTGCTTTACAGTTTATTGTTAAGAGTATGCTTTGAAATAAAGATTATAAAATTTTAGCTAAAAACCAACACAAGTAAAGACTGAAGACTTTTGCTAGATTTTTTCTGAGGAAAAATTAAAAGTTATAAGATCAGCGTCATTAGTTAAAAGACTACTAGTCTATAGTGTGACAATATTGAGCCGTTTTACAGTCTCCGTCAAGTCCTACAGAAATCCTTTCATTTAAATTGATTTGGTCACCCTATTCGCGATTGAGGCAAGACGCCAGACAGGCATTAAATACTGAAGAAGCGGGCAAATTGCAATGTCTAGTGACGCCGGAGTGCATTGTCGGGAACTTCCAGCCATAACAGTTTATTTGTGTACGGGTTAATATTCGCAACTTTGTGCGATATTGTCAACGCTACCAATATCGATACGATATCGCTAAAACTTTCGTAACATATTTGTGGAGGACGTGGACGAAGTTGCTAAACTACTTTTTACGCAGATGAAATTCAGATGAAACCAGACAAAATTATTAGAAATAAATCCATACTAATAATAATTATGATTAATAGAAAAGTGTGCCTGTTTGTTTGTATTTAACTAACGAATCAAGCAATTGAGTTTGGAAATTGAGATTTTTGACATAGAATTAATTAAAGGATGAAGATAAACACAGGCTATTTTGGTGTTGGAAAACATCATGCTCTAAAAATATTTGTATTTTTTTTTTCGTGATATTCGAATTCTTCTCAAAAGAAGTCGCTGGTATGAGCTAGAAACTATAGACGTAAGAATAATTTCAAATATTTACTTCAACTTTAGCTTTCTTAATCATAATAACGCTTAAATTGCATCCTAATTCAAAAAAATATTTCAATGCAAACTTCAAACACTGGTTTTAATAAAACCAGACCGTGCTGGAGTCATTTTATAAAGCCCAAGTATGTGCGCAACACACAACCCACTAAGTTTTTGAACACTTTACTCTCATAACCCACTGAGGAGGCATTTATTACATTCCTATCTGTCGCATAGCTTGTGAGATAAGCGGGTGATAAGCATGCGTTGTCCTAATAAAAAATATCCAGAACCAAAATCCTGGACCTTGAGTCAAAAGCTGCTCTCTAAACCACTGGACCATAGAAGCGGCTAAGAAGTTAATAATTTCTATCTCCTATAATTTTCTGCACATCCCAACTCTCAAAGAAGCATTACCTATACTATAATTAGTGCCTAGAATCAAAAACATCTTATAAAAGTCAATATTCATATATCCCAGCATGTAAACAGTATTCATTTTTAAATTAAAAAGTATAGTTTAAAAATTTTTACTGCAAACAACTTCCAGCGTGGAATTAGTATGTTAGTTGAATGTATTCTTGCTAATTACTTGGCGCAATATTAGGAATTCGTGTGTAACTTTGACGATTAATATTAATATCGCTTAAAACTCGTGCAGCTCCTGGCGGGACGCAATGCAAAAGTTTTATTAATTTCTCCTTTGTTTATGAAACGGTTGTATTAAAATTATTGTTTTTAATTCTGCTTCGTGGAACTTCGTACATTTCTTATTCGGTTTATGTCAGTTTAATCGAAGCATTTCTAAGACAATGGAAGCTAAAATTAGATTTTTATTCTTCGTAGAATTCACGAGATCGTGCACAATTCGACAATAACTCGACAATTTCTCTATGCGACAGCCGAACGACGCTTTTTGCGTCTAGCGTTGACCAATAGCAAGTTTTCAAGTCAGTGCAAAGCAAAAAAACATACTGATCGGACGTGACTTACGGACTGACAGCCGTGATTTATATAATAATTCTACATTGAAATGTATAAACTATAAAACGTAAGTCGTGGACTTCCTGCATGGGTAGTCAGCCGCGTCCGATCAGTTTGTTAATAGCATAATTCTCCGCTTCACATTTTATACATACACTTCATTAACCCTCTGTCAAAAAAATTGTCATATCCATACAAAAAGTGTTGTGTTGTCACTTTGCTGTTGACAATCGTGGTTTGTATAGAACTTTGACGGAGGATTAATGAACCACACCGTAAATCATGAGCGAATGCATAATAGTATACATTTATGGCAACATGTCAAAATGTCAATCCAAAGCCCACGTTCCGAAACTTTAATTCAATAGACACAAAGACTTGGCAATATAAAATGACTTACCAACAACGTTGAGTTGGAATGCCAAAGACATTTTCGGTTCGGTGTTGACTTGGCATTCGTAGATGCCGGCGTCGCGCTCTTGCGGAAATTTGATCTGCAGAGTCCAGTTTTCCGACTTATCTGGTCTGATGACCTAAATAGAAACAGATATTTTATGTCAAATATCAAATCAATTTCAAAAAGTTCGTGACACAAAGTGCATTTTAAAGTTTCACGGGAAAGTTGGTTTCTGACATCAAATAATGCAATATATTACGGTTTACTGACTTTAAAATGAAATATAAGTGTGATTTAATTTATTGCTCGATCTAGGCTTAGTAACAAAATGATGTTTTCAAGGAATTATTTTTTAACAAAAAATTAAAACCGACTTCCAAGGGAAAAAACTAAAATAGTACAAAAGAAACTAAAAAGT
>JAOTAV010001076.1:0-10037 GCA_026546445.1 Cyclargus thomasi | reverse complement strand
TCAGTACCTTCGGAACCATGGTATACCTTGGTACCAAATCTTAGTTTTTGGTAACGTATACCTGGGACGCTTCTAGGAAAACCAAAATCACTATATGTTTCCATACAAATTTCGAGGAGTTTCCTCGATTACTCATGGTTCCCATCATCAGCCATCATCATGGTGAATATGGGAAAGATTCAGAACAATATCCTATACAACAAAGAAAAAATTTTGAAAATCGGTTCACAAACACCGGAGCTATGGGTGAACATACATAAAAAAAAATAAAAAAAATATATCCACAGCCGGACATATAACCTCCTCGTTTTTGGAAGTCGGTTGATAAAAGGATATGATTTTGTAAGGTCCTTCTTTTTTTCTTCTTGTCATGAACAAAACTAATTATTGTTACACTGTATTTTTAAGAATTTGCAAGATTATTGACTATAATTAAGAAGTATGTTAACTTATGCAGCTGTTGCTAAACAAAGGGTGTGCAAAATGAAAAAGGTCTGTTAGTAAAAAATATAAACCCTCAGAATTAGGTACATATAACACCGTCAACAAGCAGCCTAAAACACTTTTCCTTAATTCACGCTCCGTTTTAACGGGGATTAAATATTTTATGCTATTTATCACATACTTTTTCAGTGTTAAAAACAAAGTGAAAAGTTAAAATATTTACAATGTAGTGAAAATGTGCAAATATTTTTCTACGTGGAACAATCTGACATTAACAAAGCGCTTTACTTAAGAGTTTGGGGTCCTGGCTACCTTCGGCCATTTATTTGGGAAAAAGAAACGTTTCTTTACAGTACTTTACACTTGAAAAATACGGGAAGATAATGACTCTTCCGATTTTCACCAACAGTTTCAATTTTAAATTTGAAAACTGTTCGAATTTTTCAGGTGCGAAACAAAAACAAAGACATAGATTACTTGAACTGCGCACAGTGAACAAACATGTGTGCAGGAGTTACCGTAAATTATTTTCGAGTGTCAAGTACGTTTTGGTAAAGTAACGTAGAAAATGATATTTCTAAAGTCTAAATATTTTTTTTTACTTTTACTTTTTAAATTATGTTGTATGTACGTACAAAGGCTATTTAATACTACAAACCTCTTTGTGTATTAACATCATCCCAAAGGAAATAGATAAGATAATTTTTTCCTGATGTTCAAATTCTTATCTGTACTAACAATGAATAGGTTACGTTAAAGTTAAGTTTAAATATAACAATTTTTCAAACTGACTAATTTAAAGGTCTTAAAATAGTTTGATTAAACATTAAGTTAGTGATATTTTTCATTACATTACATATTATATATTTTAATAGAAGGTATTATTTTCTCGTGATAGCCGCGGGACATAAGTACGACGATAAATCTTCAACGTCTGCGCTTGACACAGACCTATGTAATGATACGGAAAACTTGTTATAAAATGAATTAAGGTACTTTAATTATTTCTTAATATTAATAATATAATAAAAATAATATCTATTGACGCTTCACACCACGTCAGTCTAGCCCCGTACTAACTACCCGAGGGACTTGTGTTACAGGTACCAGACAACACAAATGTATTTAATAATTTTATACTATACATGTATTTAAGCTTTTCATTATATGATACACATATTTAAAACACATCCAAGACCCAGGAATATTGAAAAGTTTTGGCTCCGTTGACGGCATTCGAACTCGCGACCCCCGGCTTAAGCTACCAACTGAGCCACAGAGGTCGTCGAATTAATTTGAATATTTAATACTCTGTCATAACATTTTTAAGTAATTGTGGAGTCTCTCTACCTAGCAGCTACCGGTCCGTTTTTGTATAAAATTAATGTCCACCACTAAAATTAAAAAGCATGACATTAATCACGATATCAGGAACTCTACGCAAGTTTATGTCGTCTTTTTACTGTCTATGACAAAGGTAGCTCCACAATTCACTTTCAAAATTTATCGTGAAACTAAATTTCTCTTTTCCATAAAATTCTTGAAAGGGCGAACCGGAGAGTTACATAAAAATAGTATATGGGAAACACATATCAGAAATATGTCAGTTCTAGAAAGTTGTATCATAAATTCAAAAGTAATGTAATCCGCAAAACGAAAACGTCGAAACGTTGCCTTTATAACAAGTCCATTCCGGATTATTTTATGATTGATCCCTAGTGCCTCGCAAAGCATTAAAGAACACCCTTATAAGCCTTCTCAAGGCTTTAAGAAAATCATGTTATTTTTTCTTACCTCCGTATATTTAGATGCTTTTTTCTACGACCTAGTTTTGCCTAGTTAGAAGTAAAATAAGGATAGGTGGTATAAAGATTCGAGAGAAAATTCGAAGTCAACATTTTTTGTACATAATATTGTACCTAAGTTTAATATGTTTAATAATATATTATTATATATGAATTCTTAATTCTCAGATAATATGGACGAAATTTTATAACAAAAGTCAAATAAAATATTACTAAATTACTGCAAAACGCACAGTACAATTCTAACAAACGTTAAAACCCATAAATTACTTTATTAAAACCATGCAAACGACGTTTTTTTTATTTATTACAATTTCTTTATAATCATATTACAAAATACAAACTTACAATAAAAGTATTAAACTATATAAATATTCAATATTACAAAATACAAACTTAAAATAAAAGTATTAAAACTATAAAACCACATCATCATCCGTAATCATATTCAACGCACATTGTGGAAATATGTTGAATTACACATTCCACTTTTATTCGTCATTGTTATTTTTCGGATGTAAATAGCTTTCCGCCGCAATGATACACCTACATATCTGTTGTTTTACTTCTTCCAGTGCTCCTATAGCAGAAGGTATTTTTTTTAATATCCTTGTTATTTGGTGTTTATTTATGTTACAAACACTATCATAAACTTTATCAGTTTTAACGAAGCTACGTGGCTGGTCACAATTTTATGACGTCATAAACTAGTCGTAAATCATAACTTGAGATAGCTCTATTTTGGTCCATTATATCATTTTATGAAATATAATTTGGAAATTGAAGACGATGGAATATTATTTGTATATCGAAATGTAATTATCGAATAACGAGAAACGACGAACAAGACAATACTAAAGAATTTCAATAAGAAAATAAATTTGATTACCTTAAGGTCTTTAGATATATTGGAGAATTCTCTGGTAAAATCACTAGTTAATTTATAAGTATTGAGCCCGGAAATGTATTAAGAGAGTAATATTATAATAATCTTATTTCAAAAACACTTGCATAATTCTACTAAATGAACTGAAATCATTGTGATCGTTCAAAAGTAAAATAATATATTAAGCCACTGTCTGGTTGCATCTTTACAAGCTTTTATTTACTTACTCGTTCTCTGTAATGAGATACAAGCGCTAAAACAACGAAATTCCCCAAAAAAATCCAGATTTTTTATTTAGGGGGCCAGCGAGCAGCGAATTATCTGATGGAAAGCCACTACCGTCGTCCATGGACACTCGTGACATTCGAAGAGTTGCTAATGCGTTGCCGACATTTATGAGGGAATATTTTTATTTAATTTTATTTATTTAGCATTTATTTCAGGCACATAATATGCCTATATTATAAATATCTTACGGACTAACATAAATATGTATATATTTATACTAAAACTAACACTAAACACAGAGGAGAATTGGTAAAGAGGGATTAGGAAAGTTGGACGCCGGAAGTTCACAACGCCGTTTCACGTGAGTTTTCCGTGAAGCCGTGTTATCACACCAGTCGAGCCGGCCCATTCGTGCCGAAGGCAATGAGCGTCGGTATTGAGTACTTGAGATCGGAAAATGTCTCATTGGTACACGCCTCCACCGGGATTTGAACCTACGCCCTCTCGAGTGAGAACCAAAGGTAAGCCCAGTAGGCTACGGATGCTTTAAAAAGATGTTTTTCACTGACTCGCACTAAATACTGATTTTCTTGAAAGTGACGAATTAAGATATCATGCGTCCACTATGTCACCAGCTAACATTATTATTCCGCACTTGTTGTCTCTCGGGTGACGCTGGCGGTCACGTAGTGGTTTCTCAGAAGTCATTTGTCAAGCTTACCTTCTCCGTCCGCATCGCGGGCATCAAGTCATCTTGAAACTGTCATAGCTTATTATTTTTCAGCCGGCGACTCCGCATCAAGTGGGGATTTGACGCCATAATAAATCTTTTCGACTCATACGCGAATTCAAACTTTTATAAACTTTGTAACTTAGTTAAAGAAATCTCCAAGATTGTTGGAGCGATTTGAAGATTTCTGTGCTGTATCGAATTGAGATTCCTAATAGGGATGAAGTTATCCAGTAACGCTTGTTACTATGTAACCTTAGTTTACGCACCTTAAGAAATCAATACCGCTCTGAATAGTCAAATGAGGACAGCTGCGTCACGAATAATTTGATGCAGTAAATTATAAAATCTACATTGATAACGCACATAATACACGTAATTATAAAGAAAGCTCGTTTGTGATCCATCACCCAACGCCATGATCAATGTTCATGTCAGGTTCATATTCCTTATTAGACTTTGAAACCACTTAGAAACAACAAAATGTTTTGGAAACAGGTGGGGCTGTTATGACACCTTATTTCCAGCCAGTTTACACCCGAAAACATACTGGCTGGCATTTTGACAACCAGTAGTCACGTGACACTAAACCGACTTCTGCATAGGAACTTCGGTGGCATTTTCGTATTATGAAACGGTGTTCTTAGTTGATCTAGAACACCGTTACGTTCATTCTAAACCATTCAGCAGTTAAATCGATCAAGTCAATTATTGGCCGTATATTGCCTCGAGCCATACTACATACTTATTGTATGGTGGCATTCCCATGTCTAGCCCTTGCACGTATTTTAGAGATAAAAAAAAATAACGTCACTGTCACAGAGGCACATCCTGAGAATTGCCCCCCTGATCGCTCATTTAGTTTAGAGCAAAATCTTACCTGCGATGCGCATTTTATATTTTTAACATGGGTAGGGTAACTGTTTACAGTTTATATGGGGTGGGTTTGGATAAATCACAAAGAATGAATTCGCTCATATAATTATGATCGAACTTCACTTAAGGTAAGTTCGTTTGATCTTCAATTATATTTCGCGAAGTCATTCTTTGTGATTTAAGCGTTAAAATACGTGCAAGGGCCAATGCCACCATACAATAAGTAAACTTAAATCACAAAGGAAGAATTTGCGAATTATAATATAGGTTTTACCATATAATCGTGTGCTCTCAACATGAATCAAATTATCCTAAATTTGATTTTTTACCACTTGATTAAAAAAAATTAATAACGCTGCCAGTATGACTTAACCAAGTCCCAAAATATTTTTTTTTCTCTTGCAGCCCTGCCACTTAACAATTAAATACATGGGACACATTATACATACAAATAAGGGGGTAACCCTAATTTGCTTAAATCGATCGAATTGTAATAAGTATTAGTATCGCTTCGATCGATTGAATTTCATAAAAAAATAATGTATGGTAAAATAATTATTTTTCGTGCATTTTAGATACGTAATATTGGTGTCTGTACGTATCAAACACGTAACAACATTTTACAACTGGAAAGTAAATCGACAGCTAGCTTATAAATAAATCTTAACCTTGTTTCGTGATAGGCTTCCAGAACTCCACCAAACAAAACTGCAAGTACCTTTAGAATATTTGGAGTGAACATAGTAGATAGAATTTCAGCATCGCTTTTAACAATAAATACTTAAAGAAATACACTTTTCTTGCAATTTTTCCACTATATTTGCTTAGATTTTACAAATTTATAATAAATACTCGACCGGTTTCGACAAAGTCATCATCAGGAAAAAGTGCAAGAAAAGTGTGTTTCTTTAAGTATGAACATGAATTTCCACCATGAATCACCAGTACAATCAATCACATATACTTAACAATGAATTTTCTTTAAATTAAAATATAACTTCCATACAATTGCCGTTTTAAAATAGGTTTTTTTTAAACTGTCATCTAACACGGTAAATAAAACTAAAACAGTAAACCATCCCAGGGGGTTATTATGACCTCTTATTTCCAGCAAAGTTCTAGCAAGTTTACGAACTAGCTGTCAAACCAATTCCATTCAAGTTACGCCATCAAATACTTAACTCTTATTATTTTAGCACACTTACTTCACAATGTAATCTTTGTGTTTAGTTTAATAATTAATTATGTTTAATGTTAGTCAAATTCACAATGTCAATATTAGAAAATACTTCGTAATTACTAAGCTTACGATAAAATTGTAATTATTATGATTTCCGCATGTTTCATTTTAGTGATACGACAGATAAATAACTTTATCCGGTTTCTCAATATAAAAAAACACCAATAAGGTGTCAATGCCGATGAAAGTTAAGTGTCACGTGACTGTTGACTGGTTGGCTATAAGGGATAAAAAACCAACTTTAATAACGAAACGTATTAAAGTTGGTTTGGACGTAAACTGTCTGGAAATAAGAGGTCGTAATAACCCCCCTGAACAGATGTTGAAATTCATACGTCAAACGTAATACGACAAACCTCGTTACTAGGGTTATTACTAACAAAACATAACATTATTAGTGTCTATGGATTTTCAATAAAATAATCTTGTTTGTTTTTTCTTCGAATACCGTCAAAGATAATATACAGACGTAGGTAAAGAAACCAGTTAGAGAAAAAAAAATGTAATTTATATGGTAAATCGTTTTGAAAAATATTTATAATTTAGTTTTATGGGCGTCTGAGCTGAGGCTGCAGGCTAACGTGGCCTGAATAAATTTATTTTGCGCATTAGCGAGGCGGGCGACACGTGTGAACACGCCAGCATTTTGCATTCCAATGATTTACGTTACAAGGCGTTTGTAATTGTTGAGGGTAGTTCGTTAATTTTTAAATAATTTGTAATTACTTGTTAGTAATGACTGTTATAATTCGTCATGTTTTTAATGCAAGAAGATTTCTATCTTTCCTTAATATAATAAGAGTTGCAGGTGTGTTGCCGCCTACCGGCCTTTAAGAGGAAATAGGCTATCTTAGTTCTAAGTAAATTCTAATAATTAATTGAATTCATATTTCTCTGTATTTGTTTGTTATTTCTTCATTCCCTAATGAAGCAATCAATCGACTTGATTTTTGGCATAGACTTGAATGGGTGGAAAGTAACATAGGTTTTGATTTTAGATAACCACGTTGCTACTAAAATAAATCAGTATTTTTACACGATATTCGAATTAAACCTTAGTAAAACCACGGACAAAGGCTAGTTGTTACAGAATATATTATTTTCAAGTAAATACGGGCAAACTGTACAGAACAAACTGTTTTTTTTGGCCAATGAATCAGTTAGAAGTTGTTCACCATTGTTTAATAAACCAATTTTACAAAAAATATCTGTAATTACAACATTCTAAAGCCAAAAAAACCCTTTCTTTCTTGAGGTCTCTCTTTGAAGTTTTTCAAATTGCCGATAGTTTTTTAAATTAGCGATACAAAAAAAAAGTTTTTTTATCACAAGAAGTACCAAAGAAGACCTTACAATGAATATAAATATAATAAAAGCTTAGTACACACAACACCGTAGAAGTTGATAAATGTAAGAAAAGTAAGTCAAACTATGAATTACGCGAGTTGCTAAGCAGGATTCCACCGTAAACAGCTTTTCCATACATCAAAATTGTTATTTCAGGTTTTATTTTTAATAATATTAAATAATTAAATTATTATAACATTTGTATAACTCATGCGGATTAACTTGACACACGGCTCGACTGACATTTCTTTAAAGTACTGACCGCATAAAAATGTTATACTTTTTTTTTGTGATTTATATATAAATTTTGAGAAAGGTTAATAACATTTTAGCTTAACGACAAATTCTGTACCGCGCCCTAGGAACGTGGGGCGGAGCGGGGCCAGGGACCGGGTAAGAAAAAGTTTGAGGTGTACTCGAGATCAATGTAATTGTTGGAGAATATCTTACGATATAAATTGACAGTTTAAAGTTGGTACTATTGAGAGCCAAGAATTATTTAAATTGTGTATTTAAACTTTTTTAACATATAAATAGTGTATAAAATGTCGTAGCGTGTATAATGCGTTTCATGAAATATAACAGTCAGCCAACTTAAAAATTATGTTCCTCTCATCACGAGATAAAGCACAACCTTTCATTTTCTAGGAATTGAGTTTCATTGAATGCTACCGCCGTGAGTGGTGATGGCCGGTAACCATGGCAACCGTCCGTTGCCTCGCCGCGCACATACCCAAGCCGCGATATAGCGCTTGTGATCAAGCTATACCATAATATTATGCATAATATTGACGTTTTGTAGAAATTAATATTAGTGCGTAGTTACAATACGATTAGTTATGCGGCTTCTTGTGTATGACCAGTAAGGCAGAACAAAATAGACTCTTAAAAACGTTAAAAACATTTTAAGATTAAGATAAGATTTAACTTTGAAGAGTCTAGTTTGTTACGCATTAAATGCCAAAATATGTATTATGTGATTGCTTAAAGGGTTGTCTCTATAGAGACTCAATATAACTCAATGACAAACTTATCAAATATATAACAAAAACTTAACATTAACATTGACAAGTAATGACTAGTAACTGATGTTGTTATGTCAACGCTACTGGACATAAAATACATAAATTTTCTGCTTGAATTTTTCAAACTCTTTTATGCTAACGCTACTCGACGCAAAAGACGAATGCACCCCGTATTCGTCTTTTGCGTCGAGGCGCGTCGACTGCGCGGGAAAGCAGGCGGGTGGGTGATATAACTGACATTTCGAGCCTAGTGCCTAGTTGACTCGCAGGAGTTATAAAATAAAATAAACGTCATTATAGGTCGTTCGTAATGACGTTTATTTTATTTCACTAACATTGTAATAATTTTATTTTTGGATCTTAAGGCGATTTTTTGTTAAATAAAACTGAGGGTACCACCCTCAAGATATATTTTAATTTTGTTTTTTTTTTATGTTTTTCCAGTAACACACAACTAATTATGCATCTTCCAAGAGTTATTGCGTAGTGTAAATCGAAAAAAACCGTATAGTCTTATGCACAGCTCGAACCACTGGACAGATCTGGTTGAAATTTAGCATGCAGGTAGAAGTTATAGCGTAGGCAACTAAGAAAGGATTTTTATAAATTATTTCCCCAAGAGGCTCAAATAGGAGAGAAAAATGTGTATGGAAAATATTTCTTAACCACGAAACCACGCAAAAGCAAGTTTTCATATGAAATAGTAAAATACTGTTTGTAAAATATGCAAAAGTAGTTAATCGTGTATTGTGTTGTCTTTGTAGTTTTTACTAGTTTATACGTGCAGTTTCTAGCGACAATACAGAATAAAATATAATTAAAATAGACAACAAAGGATTTCGATAATATTCTTCCTACAAGAGGACAAAAACGGGACGAAAATTTGTATGGAAATAACGTAAACGTAACGTTACATTTAACGCGACACCGCTGTGAAAAGCCAAATTTTAATAAAACGACATTCTCTTTACTTTTCAAATGCTACATGGGTGAACTAATTTCATTTTAAAAGCAATATTTTTTATGAGCAAAACATTTTTGCGTGCACGTATTTGATTGATTGTGTAATGGGGTTAAAAACAAATTCGAATCACTGGTAAAAGTTTGAATCTGGTTTTTTATGAATACTATTAAAAACTCCAAATATATAAAATTGTTAGATTTCCTATATTTTTAAAAAATATGTTTATACTTAAGGATTAGCTTTTGCCCGTGACTACATAAGTGTGGGGTAATATTTTAATATATTTAGCTTTTTCCCTAATTATTTTATACGAAAATATGAAGTGTACGGACACGCCAATTTTACTGTTTTGTTACATGTATATGTTTAGATTACAAAAAAATGTTCCTTTTATATTTTAAAGATGTTTCATATCAACATAGAGAAATTATACCTAGAGTAGCGGATCCTATACAAACTAGCGTGTCCGTAGGTTTTATTTCAGACCTGACC
>JAOTAV010001075.1:0-10037 GCA_026546445.1 Cyclargus thomasi | reverse complement strand
TTGAGGTGCCCTGTATATGGGATGGGGCGAGCGTGTCGACACAAGTCGCATCCCACACAAGGGCCCGTCCAAGACTCGTATCAAACGACCGTATCAAATTGTTATTGATTTCATAATTAATATAATTTCGCCGTTTTTTTTTTAATTTCGACATGTCTCCAAAAGCAAAGATGCCGCTGTTAGCAGGAAATTAAATGAATTAGCAAGTTTTAATATGCTCAAATTTAAAATAAAAACACGTTAGCAAGCACTTAAGCTAGAATTAAGTTAACCATTGTTTAACGTATTGTGTACTTCGGCTCAATGCTCCGTCAGTGTTTACTATGACAAATGATCTTTTCTTTAGGATCTAAATGGCGCTATAGAAAGTCCATAAATAACAAGAACTGTCTCGACTAATTTTCTAGTTGTTTGAAAATTTGAATGATTGATATAACAATAGCGTTGATCTCTTCTAGCAGTTTTTTGGCTTAGTGATGAGAAGTTGAGCTGAGTATCGAATAATTGACAATAATAACATCGTTACACTAGCATTTACCTAAGAACAGGGCAAGGTCTGGGTTATTCCAGAGTTCCGTGGGAGAGCTATGCTTCGGCACGAATGGGCATGCGACCTTGCGGGTGTCCTCGGTTGCCCCCTAAATATTATAAAAAATAATACCGTAGTACATCTTCTGTATTATATTGTGATCGGAGGTCAAAATTATTATAAAGCAACAATTTTTTTGTGTCAAGATGTCGAAAAATCGTAAACTGTTAAGACTTTTTTTTTTCAGAATATTGCTGAGGATATTTACCGCCGCACTCAGAGACGAATATACGATTACACTTAACTGTAATCGGATGATAATTTTGACATGATGAAAAGTTAGGCAGTAGTGGTAGGACTTTTAATTTTTATATATAACTACCAAATGCGGTCTTTAGTACCTAAAAAGTGTAGTTACTCTTCCCTACTAACTTGTATTAATTTTGTAAAGACTTCTTTGGGAGTGCTCCATTTAAAGGACGTACATTTTTGTTGAGAAATGTGGGTTATAACATATGAGGTGAATCCAAATCATGATGCTAATTCTATGTTCCGGTGTAAAGAACATATCCGTTATACTTCGCTGCGTCAAACAAGTGTTCACGATATGAGTAACTTAACAGTCAGTTAATACAAAATATAGACAAATATTAAACGTAGATTACGAAAGAGTGTACAAATTACTATTAGCATGCAAATAAAACGAGTATCCACGAAGGGTATCTATAAAAGGTACCCAAATGTCGCAACTAATTATGATGACGAAATGTTTTAACACTTCTTAAATGTTTTTAGTCAAAAAGTACCTTAATATGGCAGGGAATGATAGGCTTCAGTTCCGGATAAAAAAAATCAGTGAAGTCGAAGGTGAAAGTGAAAAAATCTCTCATATATGAAGTATTGGTGAGTTTTTTAATACATTAGGACCCGCTTCACCGTTTTAAGAATATATTCTAAGAATATATAATATAGATGAAGTATGGAATATGTCTCACATCTATATATTAATACGCGAGCGGAAAACTTTGTACCTCTTTTTACGAAAGACGTAAAAACATGAAATTTATCGCAGTTATAATTGATTTGGAAGAGGAGCGTGGAAGGCCAATACTATTTTAAAATATACTTTAATTTTGCATATTTTTAATAAACAAAACGCTACGTACACTACAACACGCACTATATATATTTATTTATACACTTTATGCAAATATTTACAAAGGCGGGCTTAATGCCTTGTGGCTGTTGTCTCTACCAGCCAACATTAGGGAGATGATGAGAAAATAGAGTAGGTGCATTCCTATTAAACAAACATAATTATTAATTATATACAATATTTTTACGTGAAACCAATTATGGTTTCACGTAAAAATATAACATACACAAAATACCGTAGCAAAATACTTTTCGTTTATGGTTGATTAAGTCTGTGTTTTTTTTTTTCATAAAATGAAATGGCTTGGTAACGAGAACTGTATGCCAAATTAAGATATGCGATTAAATTAAGAATAGATTATATTTTCATAGCTCCTCTACACAATGGATATAAATATTTTGGGTGGACCTCTAGTAAATCATGGATAGCCAATTCGAAACTTATGAGGATTTGGTGAAACAGGCCCTCAATGTGCTAAGTATTATTATAGATATATATAACCTGGGTACTCTCATAGCTCAAATCACTAACTCAACAAAGTAAAAAATCTAGACTTTTATATAATCTATAGAGAATAAAGTACAAGAGATCATTAACAAATGAGTGGTAGACAAAGGCCGATGGTTGTCGACGCGATCATAAATCACATTTCACCGAGAACCATCATCATGGTGACGTAACCGTCTGTCACTTGCATTTTACTACTGTCAGCTTAGCCCGAAGGCGAGGTATAGGTCTTGTCAGTGGGAAAACTTTTAGTAATTAGTAAGTATTATATTGCGTACTATAAAAGTCACAAATAAATCTATATAACAACGGATGAAATTTAGAAATAAAAAAAAAAGATATCAGGCTTTTAAGGCCTAGAATAAATGGGAAAACTCATGATGCTAGGGAGCTTGCTCATTGAAATTACAAAAGAATGCTCTTTCAGTGCTGCTATTTTCAGTACACTCTGTTCTGTATCATCTTGTTTTGTTACGCCCTTTACATCATAATATAACACCTTGTTTCAATGGCATTAGACTTAGGGCCTAAAGTTTCTGTTAGGCTATCCACAACTTTGTTGACAGATACTCCATACAACATCTGTCAAACAAATTTCTGGATAGACCTGTAATCGGTGAAACATACCCTAAAACTACTGAAAGTAGATACAATTTTAAATTCGGTGCATCTAAGAGAGTTGCTTTTTGTTAATTTTCACACTGAGCACTTCACAAATAAGAGTATAAAGTATAAAACATTATTATGTAATACATACCCTCTTTATTGTAAAAGTCAAGATCAAAAATCTCGAAATATCAAAATACAGTTATGAATGTGTAATTTAAGAGCAATAATTATCATTATTTTTTTTGCAATGAGTGTTGTGGCTTTTAAGATTTAAGTAGGTAAAACACAATTTGAATACTGTCATTAGGTAAGTGTTTAAGTGCCAGTGTTTAGATTTTAATATTTTCATGGCCAAGCCTAGCAGCAATTTTATGACCAAAACTTTGTATTACGAAACTATTGTTCAAAACTGCATAGTGAATACATCACAATGGAGGCATTGACATATTTATTCCCTCTAAAAAATATATTGCAATATTATATTAAATCTTACAGAGATTTGTTTCGAATATTTTACTTATTTCGTTTTTAAAATGTTAGGCTTTATTCAAATGTGCCTTCAGTAAATAGGACAACATCGGATCTACACCTGGACTAATTGTTTGGGTTTATCAAAACCAGCTGACACATAACGACCAACGTTGATTTGATATTATAATCATGGTTACGGTTTTGAAGTTCTTAACAGATTAGATAAAATGTAAAGTAATAAGCTGACTTAAATATATATTTTTATGATTTTTAGGGGGCAACTGACATCACCTATGGACACTCGTAACATCCGAAGAGTGGCAAGCGCGTTGCCGTCCTTTATGACACGAGAATATGGAATGGGAATAAAGGTAGTTTGGGAATAAAGGTAGGGAATAAGGGAAGTTGGGCCACCGGCAAACTCACTCACTGAACGAAACACAGCACACTCCGGTTGAGGCGGCCCATTTGTGCCGAAGCATGGTTCTCCCACGGCAACGAGCATCTGTATTATGTACTTAAGATCGGAAAATGTCTCATCGGCACACGCCTCCATCGTGGTTCTCGATTGCGAACCAAAAGTCTCACTTACCCATTAGGCTACGGGCGCTCAAAATTTCCGAATATATATTTTATCAGGGGGTACATCATTCCAACACGGGCAGAGCCATAATTTAAATCTAGTAACTTATATAACACATAGTTATTATACATGTAATTTTGAATCTTGTAATCGATTTCCGAGTGATATATGAGGCGTGTGCGACCCTATCTGATCGGTTGTGTAACTCCATTCTAAGTGTAGTGTTTGTTTTCTTAAATGCGCGCATAATGTTCTGTAACTACTTGTTAACATGTAAAGGTCTTCCCACACTATTATGATTTACCGCTAACAATGCTGGTGGAGTTGTGTGAGAAAAAATCGTCTTAATTCGTTATGTGTTGAGAAGTTAAGAGTTTGTGTTCTAAACGAAAATGTTTTAGCTCTATGCTAAAATATTGTGGCAGGAATTTTTTCAACATTATTTTGAAGGTTAAAATGTTAATAACATATATCTATTTCTCCATAAGCCACGATTTTGAATAAAGAATCGGTAAAAATAACACTGTACCTCTATACAAATACTAATTGTATAAAAATTGTAATGTATTGTTAAAAATTAACGACTGTAGAATCAAAAACGATAACAATTTTTTAACGAAAAACCACGCTGATCAAATACCTCCCTGAACGTAGCGAAAGTACGTCCGTAGTGTGCGGTCGTGTTAAGGCGGGCGGCGAGCGCGGAGGGCGGGGGCGGGGGCGCGAGCTTTCCACTCTAGGCGGGCGGCGCGCGCGCAGTCAGTTGGTCCGCGCCGCGCACCGCGACAACATGTCTCCCGTGTGGCTCGTGATTGCGCTACTCCCCATACTCGGTACGTGCCCCGCTAGCTACGCCACTGAGCATGCCTGCCGTGTGCTAGCTACGCCCTGTGTGTGTTGTGCGTGCGCCGTACAGGATGTCCGCAAAAGGAAACGCAACGGATATCACGAAACGTTTTTTTTTTAAATTGTATTGAGGAATTTAGCTGAAAATAGGTTAATTTCATGAATGGTTTGAAAAAAAAGTAGGCTTAACAGTAATTTTGATAGGAATTTATTTAAAAAATTGACGAAGTACTGAAAATTATATTTTTACTAAAGCAGTACGTCTAAAATAACTTAGTAAAAATTTTTACGTATAATTCCATAAAATAAAAATAAGGTAAGTTCACACTTAGCTTGAAGAAAATTAATCCGCACTATATTGTATGTGTATTGTATCCACAAAAACTCGGTTATTTTCGGAACTTTTCCGCATATGTCATGGCGCCCCTAGATGTGATTAATTACGCATACCAATCCCATAATTGAAGACATAAATGGAATAAGCGAATAACTAACATTTTGCAACCTTTGGGTTTATGCTAATTTTTTCCTATTAAATTTTGACAAATCTTATAACTTATCTCTTTCATTATTTAGCTAGTGTATATATATATTCAAATAATTTTTCAGGTCCAAAAGCGTCTAATAACGCATTTTTTTTTTAAATTTTAGTTATATGCGTCTTCCACTTATAATGTCTTCAACTATGTAAGCATATAACAATTTATCTTAATTTCTTGTTCACCAAAATGCTTAAGTTTCATTTCGGCTTTTGGATTTTTTCCTAAAATCTATTTATACCGGGTGCTAGAAAGCAAATTAAAAATTATACCTATTATATATGATATATATGTAGAGAAAATATGTTTTTATAGCTTTGAAAAGTAGCTTGTCACTAATAATATATTACTAGCTGATGCCCGCAACTTCGTTTCGCGAAAATCATATATATCACATTATTTATTATACCAATGGAATGAGATGGTTAATTGCAGTTAAAATTAGCCTATGACCTTCTCCAGCCCCCAAATTAACTTCACACAAAAAATCACGTCATAAAGTTGCTCCGTTGCGACTTGAAGAAAGGATAAACAAAAACACTTTCTCAATTATAATATTAGTATATAAGTATATAGTCTATGCATATTATGAGCACATCGTTATTATCTTTTTGCATCTCGTGCCTGTGTCCATTCACTTGTATGTAATAGTTGAGTACTCAAATTACAGTTTGATTTCCGAGCGATCGATCAATTGGTCTCGCTACATTACTGACGAATGGTGAAGAGGAAAACATGTTTTCAGACAGTGCATACAATCTGTCTTTTAAAAGATATAAAAATATTAAAACATATCTATAAAATTCTGTATAATGCCCGTACGGTTATGATTAAAAGAGTTTCCTTTCAGATAACTGAGACAGGAAGCTATTGTTGCGTATTTTATAAAAAAACTTTTACTTAAGGTCTTAACAAATTACTAAAGGCATCAATGATTTCATATTTACATCGGCAAGAAATTAATAATTTTATTAAAATGTACGAAAATATATCAAATTATTCATACTAACAAATTCGGTAAACATCTGTCGAAACGGACCGGAAACGGACTCCGAATTAACCCTATGATTATTCATAACTTACATAAGCATTAGGAAAGGGGTCAGAGCTAATGATCAATGCACAAAACGTGTCATCCTCTCGGCTCTCCGCTGCAACACCGCTGTTGCGCAACCCTGCACTTTCCATTCTGCACACGTTACTTGGCTCGTCGGGCCCCTGTATATTGCACTCCGTGCTGCACACTGCAGTAGATGGAGGGTTAACATTACTTTTTTTTTAATTCCCAGAAACTGATTTATTCGAAAGATATAAATAATGAGCATGTTGCACTTTTTCGTATGCAGTTAGAGAGTTAAGAACTTAAGATGAGTTGGTTTAACTTATATAAAAATATGTTTGCGTATGAGAATTCTTAGGAACTTCATTCAAATGAATATAAAGTCATTGACTAATCATGGAGCAGTGGTTGAGGGTAGAAAAAATTTAACATCACTAAGTTCGTTCTTCATTAGTAAATTAATAAGACTATGCACAACTTCAAGTTTCAGAATATTACTGTACCCACTTTCATTAGCTAAAAGTAAAGGAGCTAATTTTGTAAATATGTTGCTTATATTAAGAAGAGTTAAGTCACGATATCAATTGAATTTAGAACCATTAGCGATCGTTAAATACACAAGGATATTAGAGTGCTCTACATAATTCAGACGTTCTCATAGAAAATCGTGAGGGCCAGAGAGCGGATCTAACCCAAGGTCTGAAGATTTAGGATGCTACTGTCTGCAACAGATGAACCCTCTACAAACCTTGATACAGAAACTTCTACGTATCGTGGGTTTGGGAAAAGATCTAACTAATAGATAAATAAAAGAATAGTTATAATTATTCTAGTTATGATGCAACATGCAACTCTGTATGTAGAGGATACACTTTTTACCAAATCATTAGAATATATTTCGTAATCTGCATGATAGCTTTCAAATTTTGAATAGAATTTCCGGTAACACATTTTATAAATGTCGTGAGAAATTTTGATACAAGATATTTATATTATTAAAAAATATTCAACAAATAACAAAAAAGTCTTAGATACAGGATGTAACAAAAATCGCTGCTTGCCCATATGAATCCCAAAAAATGTTACCTTCTTAACGCTGCTAGTGCATAAGGAATTTTATATAAGAAACACACACGTCACACACCCTAATATATTATCACATAGTTTTGCGACACCCTGTAGAATAAATACTTTGCCTTCCGAGCAAAGTAATGGCTTCAGTACAATTTTCGGTTATCAATTTAGAAACCTGCACTTTTGCCACTAACTTGCGAGATGATTCTAGTCTCTAATTTATTTATTTTATGTAATTGGATCGCAAAACAGCCAATCACCAAGTATGATTAATAAATTAAGCAAACTTTATGGTTTTTCTTAATTTATTAATGTTATTTTATTTATTACTGCCTAGACTATATATGAGTGCACCATGACATTACACACTTAAAATGAAAACATTGTAGAAAGCTTTTAAAATACTATGAAATTACATAATCAGTTAAATTATTGACATGTTTCGCAACTTCTTATATGAAGGCAAAATTTTTAATCGAATTAAAATTTTATTTATAAATATTAATTATGTTATATACATATAATAAAACAGTAAAATTAGCGTGTCTATACAATCAATATTTTTACAAATTAATCAATGCGGAGAGCTTAGGAACAGTTATAGAACACTAAACGATAAAAAAAGTTGTCTGTTTGTCAGTTTATCTGTTTGTCTCTTTGTACGCGCTAATCTCTGGAATTACTGAACGGATTCGAATAAATCTTTTTTTATTTAATAGCTATGAAGACTAGGCAACATAAGGGATACTTTTTAACCCGGGGAAATATACAGTTCCCGTAATATACAAATTTTCGCGCAACAAAGTTGTGGGCGTCAACTAGTTTTTAAATACGAGATGACTCCCGCTAACCCGTTGTGCCAAAACCGTCCATTTTTTAGATGAAAATTATCCTATGTTCTTCTTTGGGAAATATCAGCAAAATCGGTTAAGACAAACATACTTTCGTTTTAACTTTTACATAATATACTTTTAGTAACTATGGGAGTAAAGAGGTCTTTAATCTAACCCCCTTATTCATAAAAATATTTTAACAGTATTTAGCAGTCCTTTTCTGGAATCACATTACGGAGAGTAACATCGAATCTTGTTTAGTTAAACACTGTTTAAATATGGATGGTTTATGAATAAGGGGGTATATTCTTATAATTTAAATAAAGTAGGATATAGGATGTTATCAAATGCATAAGCCGTGCCGTGTCGGTGATATAACGCGTTGACGAGACTATCCAATTAATAACCTGATATGAAATATGTAATCAAGAGTAATCAGTCACCTAATAATGACAAAATACCCATTACACCTGATTCAGGTGAAGCTTGCAACATGGATTTAAAACCTGTTCGTTACAACTTTTCGCGATTATATCTAACTTCTGGTTTTTAGTAAAATAATAAATCATTTTCTGTAGAAACTATTTGGTTCATTGATCATGCTGATTTGGCTGATTGAACATGCTGCCAAAGACCTTGCTGATCATTTGATCATCAACTTATAATATTATAATATTCGTTATAATACTATAACTTATAATATTATAATAATTATTATAATGTTACTTAGGAAAGTAGGACACATAAGTTTTATACTTTTAAAAAGTCATTTTATACTTACCTATGGATAGAAGGATCGCTTGTTGATAGCTCTAGAATAAAAAATGAAACATGTTATCGATTGTTCATAGACCGTAATAAAATGTAGGTCAGGGCGTTAACATATTATACTCCGTAGACGTTGATAAGATGATGATGGTAAACTGATTCACGATGTGAATTTCGACTTGGATTCCGAACTTTGAACGCGCGACTTTCAATAATCATTGACCGAGCTAAGCAAAAGACCAATAGACGCACGCAATGTTTCAAGTCTGACGGAAATCATGAACAGGGGGTTAGCCAAGACCTAACGTTAAACGTTTTCGCTACTTTGTAGAATCGCCAACGAAAATGTATAGAAATGACATAAGCCTTCATTACGCCTTATGTCATTTCCACAAATTTTGTTTAGTGATTCTACCAAACGTTTAGGTCTTGGCTGATACCCCAGAGGTATAATTACCTTAAAGAAATAAATAAAATATATATATATTTCTAAGTAAATTGGAAACAAATGTTTTCAGAATGTCTATATGTTGACCTACAACTAGCTGTTTGAGAAGAACCGGCGTAAGAACTTTTTACCAAAAAAAAAAAGAAAGAAATGTTCAATCAAATTAAACCTTAGGGCCAGAAGGCTTATACCCGGGGGTGCCTAGGGCGATGGGGCCCTAGGATAATGGGACGGAAAGCTACACGAGCCGAGGAGCGCAATATTAAAATATGCCCCTGATAGTCAATCAGCCTCGTAATATTTATATTATACTGATTAGCTATTGCCCGCGAGTGCGTGCCTGAAACTTTATCAATTATCCCATTTTTACAGCATTTTTGAGGACCGCTCGACTTCTATTGGTTTTTTGATTCCAGCAAATAGTTCCTGAGATTAACGCGTTCAAACAAACAAACTCTTCAACTTTATATTATTAGTATAGATGAAAAAAAAAACATTTAACTTATATTGTTCGAGTCATCAAAAACTCGAAATTCGTGTAAATAGAAACGATAGAGTACGTGGACTACGTGGTCAGCTGACCGTATGTGTACGTGGTCACCTGACCATGTGAA
>JAOTAV010001074.1:0-10037 GCA_026546445.1 Cyclargus thomasi | reverse complement strand
GGTTATGAAAATATGAGACTTTGTTGTTCTAAGTTATTACAGGCTTACCTTACATTTTAATCATCAGTGCTGTGTATTAAAGTGTTCTTTGGCGTATTTTTAATACCCCGTATCTTAATCTGACGGTTTCGATGACTTTTCAGTACTTAAAAATAACTTTTTAATCACCGAACAAAGTAAGAAATCAGATTTTTATATCATGATAAACAGAGACATGTAGAAAGGCTACAGTAGCTTAATCTGACGCGCTCGAGTTAATCCGAAATTCCCCTCTTGGGCTCCCCTACTATAAATTGTTTAAAGTTTACAGTGTTTTCCATGGTTTACATTTTTTGGCAGGACTGGATTCGACCACTGGATTGGAAATGTGCAAGCCGGCTACAACTAAATATAATATATTCATATGTTTATATGAATATATTATATTTAACCTATTGTACTGCCATTGTCTATCAAAAGGTACTTTTAAAAGGCTTGCTAATATCAAAGAAATTTTTATAAAACTCAAGAAATAACGGTCAGTAATTAAAATTTTTATAGAATTTTATTCCTCAACACACAATAAATACATACACACACTCATTCATATAACCACATAATATCACACTACAACACTTCGCCTAGCTGATACAGACTTGTAGGTTTCATTTTTTACTATAAATAGGATTACTTCAACCACCCTGTACACCTCCTCGTATGACGTGTAAAGTGCGACCGGCGTGATTCTTATCACGTTCGGTGGCCGAAAATCCTGGACTACCCCCATATTCTTCAGGGTTATTGAGATCCTGTAGGCCTCATGATGATTCAAGCAGACGTGGCCACCCCTCCTGTCGTCTTCCCTCGGGTTCCCGATGTCAAAGCCGTAGTAGGACAGCCTCAGATCAGAGAGATACATCAGGTAAGCCGTTATCTTTAACGACTTCAGCCTCAAGTTCGTCATACCTGCTTCCAGAAACATCTTGAGGGATCCCTCCAAAGGACCCATCGAGAGCAAATGCGGTGTGCCGATTTGCCAACCGTTCGCGTCCTTTTTGTGGTCGAACTCCTGGTTCAGTTTGAACTGGGTCTCCACTCGGTTACCGAACCAACCGCACATCCCAGGCATAAGGTGGAAGTGTTTCTTGTTTATGTACAGAGCAGACGGGGCCCCAGGGCCTCCGTTGAGGTATTTGTACGTGCACCACACCGCAAAATCTACGTCGAGATATTTCAAGTTGACATCGATCACTCCAGCAGCATGACAGAGGTCCCATCCGATCACAATCCCGCGAGATTGAGCCGCATCTGTGACTTTCTTTACGTCTAGAATCTGAGCAGACCTATAGTAGACGGCCGGGAGAAGGGCGAGAGCTACTTCTGGAGTCATGGCGGATATTATGTCGTCCTCGCTCATAAATCTCCCTTTACACTTCACTATTTTCACTGCTTCTTCAGGATCGTATCCCTTTAATCTTACTTGGCTGTCCACGGCGTATCTATCTGACGCGAAATTTACGTCGTCCACTAGTATTTTGTATTTTTCTTCCGTCGGCTTGTAAAATGTGCTGATGCACTGGTGAATGCTGACCGTCGTGGATCCAGAGAGCGCTATTTCCTTGGCGTCAGCTCCCACTAGCGGTGCCATCAGTTTCGCCAAGTACGCGGAGTATTTCAGGAATTTGTTGTTGTTTTGGCTCCATAGCTGTACGCCGTCATACTTCCACTCATCGAGTACTTTGAACAACGAGTTCTCTGCGTCTTTCGAGGCAAGACCGAGGGAGTTTCCACACAGATAGACGGTGTCTTCCCTCAAATAGAACCTCTTTCGGAATGAAGCGAGAGGATCCTTACTGTCAAGATACTGTGCATGTTCCAGTCCATCTTTGAACTCGTACATTATGTTGTTTGATGCGAAATGCTACTTTTCCTCATTGCTCAACCGCTTTTATAATACAAAATGTACATAAAATATTGTATTTATTTTATAGTGTGTCTGTTATTTTGAGCGTCGGAAGACACTATATTATTGCTTTTGTGAGCTTCGTAGACTTGACTTCTAACTTGTTTTTTGGCGACATAATCCAATGTTAACAGACATTTTAGTTCTAATTAGTACGATGCGGAGTGTTTTTAATTGTTAGTGCTCCACAATTTCCACTAAGTAATTTAGGACAAATCAATGAAAATTGATTTTTACTGTAATATAAATATTATATACAAAGTTGAATGCGATAGACATGTACAATCAGAGAAGTTGAAAGAGATACAGATCGTGGTTCAAAGCAATTTTGTCGGGTTATATCAAACTCAGCTGACAGATCACGGCTTACATGCAATTGACATTCCGACCAAATGACGTAGGTCAGTCAACTGGCTCTCTTTCAATTTTCCCCATTATACATAATCAAAATTCTAGCGTAGTAGCATACGCAGTTTAGCATAAAATAAATTAAAATTTACTAAACCTGTTGTAATTGCTATAATGAAATAATTGTTGAACAACGTGTGTGCATGAGGCGTACATTATTTTAAGAAATAAATAGCGAATTATACTTAATTAGCTGTCTAACTTTATGTTGACGACGTTAGTCATGTAATGATTTGTAACATGATATTCTTTCTAACTTTTCTTTGTCTGGTTGGTCTTTTCTTTTGTTTTTTTTAAACAAAAAGATTTGAATGATCATCCGAAGTCGAGAACGAAACTGAAGCATATCGTATATGTATACTTATAAGTAGTTATTTGGGCCAGCATAAAGCAGGCTTCATTTTTCTTCTTTGAAAGTATTATATATTTTATAGTAAAGGTTTATATTGGAAGAAAAAGCAATAAACAGTTTACCGTATTATTATAAGTTTTCTTAACTTTAACTTTAAATTATAAGTTTTTTATAGGTTAACCGATGGAAAACAACTGCCGTCGCCCTGGACCGAATGGACACTCGTGACATCCAAAGAGTTACAAGTACGTTTTAAGTTATACCAATCTCTTACTGTATAAAAATATTTTGTTTCTTCACAGTACGTACTAAATTATAAGAAAATATTGTCACAACATAGAGAACTCATTAGTTTCTTTGAACTAGAAAAACTTTCCCTTGGTATCGTAATTTTCACAATTTGAGTTAAATTATAATAATTATCATGTTGACAATGATAATTATTATTATTGTCAACATAATAATTGATGAAGGAAAATGCCGCCTTTTACGGCCGAGTAACGTAGCTCTGGGAAATTTATAGGGTCAATGCTTACGGTATATTACTGTATTACTTCAATATAGATAGGCACCTGTACAGTAGATAAGAAAACTTATGAGAAAGTACTGCTGGCGACTACTAAGTGCTGCCGGCGACTACTAAGTGCTGCTGGCGACTACTAAGTGCTGCTGGCGACTACTAAGTACTGCTGGCGAGCGGCGGATCTAAGTCATGAGGGATATGACTTACTTAATAATTAAAACAGTTAAACATATTGACTGTATGTATTTTAATTTTAACATAATATATATGAAGACCTATGTGGCTCAGTTGGTAAGCGCGTTGGTAGCTTAAGCCATCGGTATAAATAAAATAATCTTGCTTACGGAGCAAAAAGTTTATATGTTCCTGGGTCTTGGATGTGTATTAAATGTGTGTAGACAATTAAAATCTTAAATATGTGTAAAGTATAAAAGTATTGAATATATTTCCGTTGTCTGGTACCCGTAACACAAGTCTCTCGGGTACTTAACACGGGGCCGGACTGACGTGTTGTGAAGCGTTCATGCTAGTGGACCATGTCACCATGGACCAACATTTCTCTTGGACATAACATATGGATGAATTGTGCTCTAAAATAGATAGATTTATATACGTACTGCGTAATTTATTTCAAAATGTTAGTGAAAAGGCTGCTGTCATAGCTTATCATGGTTATATATCATCCATTTTAAGATACAGTTTTGTATTATGGGGCAACTCATCTTACATTCAAAATATTTTTATAAAACAAAAAACTTGCTAAAGAGCAATATGTTTACACGACAACTAGAGAGCTGTAAGCCACTATTTAAAAAGCTTAAAATTTTATCACTGCCATATCTTTATATTATTGAAATGCTTAATTTATTAAAAAGTCACAAAGAATTATTTTTCAAAATACGAAATAAAAAATCTTTATTGTTCATAAAAATTTAACATAGTTTTTCAAAGTTACCTGTCCCCCAAACTAGGCGCGGCCTGTGCTATAGGGGAATTAAGAAAAAGGAGTGCGGCTAACAAGAAAAAAACTAAACAAAAAATAATATATATTAACAATGTTATGGAAACCAAGATAAATTTACAACAAAAAATTCTTAAGGTTACATTAATAAATGAGGTGTGTGTTAATGTAAGTGCATGTGTATGTGTGAATGAATGTGTTAGTGTGTGCAAGGATTTTAGTGTTATTACGAGCTATTTGTACACTTTAATCAGATTTTCAGTTTCTATGTATGACCAGGCAATTTATTGCAAAAAAGATATAGTTAGTGAAAGGCCACACCGAGGAAACAAACTACGAATACCAATTAAAAGGCTGAATATTTTTGCAAACAGTGCATTCTGTATCGTCATAACATCATTTTATAAATTACCTGAACATATCACAACAATTTACTTCGTTTAAAAAACGTTTATTTAATTTCTTGATTAAAAAAGTATACTATAATAATAATATCTATGGACGCTTCACACCACGCCAGTCTGGTCCCGTGCTAAGTACCCGAGGGACTTGTGTTACAGGTACTAGACAACGGAAATATATTTGATACTTTTATACTATACACATATTTAAGATTTTTATTATAAGATACACATATTTAATACACATCCAAGACCTAGGAACATTGAAAAAACTTTTGCTCCGTCGGCGGGATTCGAACCCGCAACCCCAACTGAGCTACAGAGGTCGTCATACTATACTATTAAAGAATTATTGATGACAAAGAAATTTATTTTAAATGTTGATGTAAGTGATAAATAATTTGTGTAATATTAAATCATCATTTAACTCTTACTTTTGACATTGTATATAGACATGCAATTAAAATCATTGACATAAAATATTTGAGATTTAGGAGCACAGTGTTTATAAGTATGGGTTTAAAAAATCTTTGACATTTGATTTAATAAATTAGTATATTATAGTATTTTATATCACTATTAGTATCTTATATTCTCTTTCAATTTTCTCTTCTTTATATGTACGTATTAACTAAAAATTTGCACGCTACTCTAAGCAGAATGTTTGTACTATTTTATAATATAAGATCTTTTGTAACCTACATTCATAGCAAATAAATGATTATTATTATACTCTGACGTGGCATGTCATAATAAATAGCCCGAACAAATTACATAAATTTCGAATATAAAAGAATAATCTGAAAATACTTATACCTTCAAAACACGTATCATAATGTCAACATGTCCCAGTTTCCTAAACATATTAAACAAGAAATATAAATATTTGGTATGTCGAAGCAGTGACGTAGTCAACGCCGTATCCTTTGGGAGCCCTCGGACTACGTAGGCCTCTGACGTAAAAAAAATATGATCTGCATAGCATAATTAAGCTAAACTACTAATTTTTGATTAACAATTTTTGTGATTAAAATTACATCCTATATATTCCTGCCTGGGAGTGCCTTAAATATTTTTATTTGAGGTCCCATCAAGCTACGCCTCTGACTCGTGGGTCCTAAAAGATTTGATTTTCGGAACATCAATAAATTGCCCAAACCCTAACGCCTACGGGGCCTCCGAGACCCCGCGGCACATTAAGTGCTCCGGGGCCTTTAATACCCCAAATATTTATGCCCGGCCGAATGAATGTAGGATGAATATAGGTCTTGTGTAAAATTTAGTCTGGCTACTATAGGTTGAAATTATGAAAGACCTTCCAAATTTAAAAATTCTGTATACTCGTATATACCATGTACAGCATTTTTGAATTTGGACACAATTATTGTAATATATATAAGAAAAAGATTTTCATCATTTATCAGATAATAAGACCTAAACACGAGTATTTCAATATAAGTTTTTGTAAAAAGTAAAGTGTTAAAAGTCTTGTTGAGATTTATAGGACAAAGTGTAGTTTGTTATAAACAAAATACAATGTATTCAAATCAAAGTATGATTTATTTGCTATAATCAAAATCAGACTCTTAATACCCGATGGAGGGACAAAATCCTGTTTCTCATGTCTTATTATATGGTATTTTCATTACATCTTTTATAAAAATATCATTTATTTAGATAAACTTCAGGTAATCTTGTGGTCGAAATTCGACCATAAATATTAAAAACTATCGTGTAGAGAAGCTATGTATATAAATATAGATAAAAACATCTTTCATTCATTCATCAGCTCTTGCGGCATGACAAGAGGAAGCGTGAGTGTCTTCCCAGCTGACTTGCCAACAGAGCTAAGTGTAAATTCCATATAAGGCTTTTATGCCCGGTTTACATTTAATTAAGTACAGTAGCGAGTTAGCAAAACGGTCAGCTAAAAATTAAGTAGTAAGTATTAAGTGACGTTGAAACGTAGGCGAGTTAGGTAATCATAAGTTGCTGGTTCGACAACAAGATAAGTCACCATAAATTGATTAATTACTGCCTACAAACTAATTACATTTAACATTTTACTCAACTAAATACCTATTGCATTAATATTTTTGATAAATTAAATATTATAATATGAATTGTACTAAACTCAAACGTCTACACGCTGGTGAGTTAAGTTGGCGGGGTGCGGGAGATGCGAGAGGGGTGGGACTTCGCACTTAACTCGCAAAAAATAGGATCGCGTTCTATTTAAGTCAACTTAATTAACAACTTACAACTTAACTCGATTTTACTGTTCAAACGTCAAAAATGACTAAACTCGCTGATCGCGCAAGTTAACTCGCAACTCAACTAAATTAAATGTAAATAGGCACTAAGCGGATTTGGTACAGAGTAAAGTGAGTTAGTTGATGACATTGACAATAGTTTCAGTCAAACTACTGTCAATGTCATCCGCACACTCACCTCACTCCGTACCAATGGGAAGGAGTAACGTACTTATAAATAATTAAGACCCTCTTTTTTTTAATTGATAAGTACGTTTGAGCGCGTCCGTCACCTTTGTAATCTTGGTCGAATCATATAAAAATGGTGTAGAAATTGGTTGGCCTAACAAATATTTTGTTGGCCAACCGTGGGCCGCAGCCTCAATTACCGTAGTCAGAATCTCATACATTGCCACCAACACCCGACCATATGGATCAAATGCGAAAATTGATTGATGGTTGGTTACGATATCCTGCAGAAGGCTTTTTCATTTCATTCACATTTGATTAGTGATTAGTGTGAGTGTGAAGAGCAAGTGTCAAATATTCAGAATACACATATACAAATGTTTACAATAATTAAGAAAGTCTTTCCATTGAACAATTAAACTAACCAACTGAAACTGATTATTTTTCATTCCCAATGGTACTGCCGGCTGTACAGTCTCGCCGAAAGTCTTGTAGGGAGATTTTCGCCCTGAAGTGTGTTAATTATATAACATCAGATACATATATTATAGCATAGCATTTGTATAGCATAAATACAGTATTAAGTACGCTACTAACTTTTTAGTGAATAAACGAACTTATCTAAAGTGAAGTTCGATCACAATTATACGAGGGCTTTGTCCGAAGAGATTAGCACTTAGTATACATGTAGTAGGCATACAGTGTTGCCAGAACGTGCACTATATTTGAGATATTATAATCTGTGGAGATCTACCCGTTTTTTCTTGTTTTTCTTTTGTATCTGTAATATTTTGTAAACAAGATTCTTTTGTGTCTCCAATTAAAAAAGTGTCATCTTAATAAATTGTAGACAAATGACCACGTGACCGTAGTAGGCTAATCACGGGTTTCATTATTTTTGTGAATACAAAAGGTGCAGTATTAAGGTCAAAGGGCATGACATTAAATTCATATAATTTTGCGTCAAATTTAAACCTAAGATATTTCTTAAAGTCATAGTGTATACGTATTAAAAATATTCATCTTTTAAATCAATCGTAGTCATGTAGCAGCGATTAGAAATAAGTTTAAGAGCAGTTCTTAAATCTTCCAGTTTGAAATGGGTAGTATGAATAAATTTGTTTAGGGCCTTAAGATTTAATATAAATCTCGACTTCCCGTTAGGCTTAGGTACTAAAAAGGTAGAGGATATGAATTGATCTTTACATGGCTTACATTCTGAAATAGCCCCTATGCTCAATAGCTCATTAATTGAATGTTCATATGCAATTTTTTCAGACACAGAATCATATTTTTCTCTGGGAATATAAGATTGAGTCACTGGGCGGAAGAAATGTATTTTATAACCTTTAGTCCATGACAAAATAGTGGTATCATTAGTTATAAGTGCCCTCTGGTCAATAAAATTTGACAGCCTGCCGGCATAGCGTACTTGGTCTGACAATGATTGTGGCTGCGACTCTGCGCTGGACGCGATGACCTCTTCGATGAGCTGGCCGGGCGATTCTTCGGTTGAAAAGGCTCCTTCCTCTTGATCTCCTTCGGCCTTTGACGAGAGGGAGGAACACGCCAGTTAACATTACTTTGATAATTCTTTGGAACTGTTTGTTTTACAGGTGGGAGTTTCATCTCTAACCCTTGATAATGCTTTTGCAGCTTTCAAGGTTTCCGCTAATTTTTCTCCAAATAGAAGCTTATCTATTTTGGGCGCCTGAAGCTGAACCTTAGATCTTTTTTTAAACCGTTGAGGACGAAGTTCCTACCCTACCCTTCCTCGAGGACAAAGCAGTGAAGTATAATTAGTTGATTTTTAATGACTTTAAATAATCACTTATTTTAAATCCGATAAAACCAACCAAGTCACTGGATTGCTTACTTTTTTTGTAGCGGTACCCACATTAAACGTAATAATCCTGCATCGCGCTATCGAAGATTTCGTAACACGGCGGTATATATACAACAGCTGAAATGTATCACGGGGCTTCGGCCTGACCGAGTATAACACCTCTCTTGGTCGGAAGATCTTCCTTTGGCCACCACGCTCATATTCCCACATTTTCTTGAAAATCATGACCCACCACTACCAATAACAATGGCCTAGAATTTTATGAAATCGAGAGCGAAGTTTGAACTGAAGTAGTTATAAAGAAGGCCAGACATATAGCATGACCCCTTAAGTCCTGATATTTAAGAGATAAAAGAATTATTATAAGAATATCTAGTGAATATTTAATTTTTTGTGTATTGTGTCTTGTAGTTCCTAGAATTCTAGGGTGTTTTCGCTCAAAGAACGCAGCCAATATTTGTGGTGTTGTCATGACATCACTTGTATTTGTTATGAGCATTAACGAGCGAGCGAAAAGGCCGCACCTGTCCGCGCATCGCAAGTGCGGTAACTCACTATCGCGCAGCGCCGCTCCGTTGAGCGCCTCGCAAGTGTGGTTCCAGGAGGGTTCGAGGTGACTTACATTTTTTTGTCAAAGCGATTAGTATACTATTGATATTTGCCAGTGTCGAGATCAATGTACAATCAGAAAAGGTGAAACAGAAACAGATCGTGGATCTAAGTAATTTGGTCAGCTTATGTGAAACTCAGTCGACAAATCACAGTTTACATGGAATTGACATATTCCGACCAAATGACATAGATTCGTCAACTCTTTCGCATTCTGTCTTACATATTTTTGTATACCGTTTGCTAAAAAGTAGCATAATATAAAAATATCATGGGGCTTTAAAATATTTGTTTTATAGTGTTGGATTTTTATGTTTCGAAGACTCTGTTTTTGTGAAATCTGTGTCTTAAGTTTAGTTTCCTAATGCTTTTATTATTATATTAATTTATTAATATAAAAAAATATATTAATATAACAAACACACAGTTTTCAGAAAAATAAAGTCTTTGAAATATAAAAATCTGACATTTTTATCCCATCCCAAAATCCTAACCTATAATAATAATAATATAGCTACAGAGTTGACGTGCGACGACTAAAGATTGCGCTAGCT
>JAOTAV010001073.1:0-10037 GCA_026546445.1 Cyclargus thomasi | reverse complement strand
ATCCCCTTGAATGCCGACAGAAAACTTCGTCAAAATCGTCCTGTCTGCGTACGAAGTCGCGGGCAAAAGCTAGTTACAATATAAAATCTTAAAGCCTCAACAATTAACAAGGTTAGTAACTACTTGAAAACTAGACTACATGTATTACAGTTTTTTTCTATATATTTTTTTCATTTTTAAGAAAGCTGTATTGACACATGCTAGGCTTACTGATGAAGAGATCAATGTTAGGATTCGATTTCATGAGCTGATTGAATGTCTTCGATGATAAGAGTGAGTGGGAATTCTGACGATACCGTGCTCGAGCATACGCAGTATATTGGATGTTTTTATACGTGAATGGCGTAGTGGAACATTAAGTTTCAACTTAGCTAGGAGAGCAGCCCCCCTAGACAAGTGTCAAGCGAGTATCGTTTACGATAATCGCTTGGCGTGTTTTTGTATAACATTGAAATAGAAGAACGAAAAGTCACGTGATCTAGTGGAGTTCGAATATGTTAATCCCATACGAATATACAATATAATCCCATACAAGCGAAGCGTTTATCGCAAACGTTAATCGCTTGCCACTTAATATAGGGGGGCAGGACAGTTTATTTTAGATTGCGCTAACTTCAAAAGGAATCGAACGTCGGCTACATTACGTCGGTTGGAGAGTGGCAAGACATGGAGGCGATTGCAACGTTCATCGTAGCGGAGATTCGGAATCCTGAATTTGAAGCAAAGGTACTTATATATTTTGTCATCCTACTACGGCGTAGTAAGACGTAGAGGCTACGGCGTAGCACATAAAAACTCGTAGCACTAGTTCTATGAGTTTGTAGTTAACGGACTCCATACCTTTTTTTTCGCAGAGAAATGCATTGCCGCATTCCGCAGGGGCTGGGATCCGCTGCGGATATGTAGGTGTCGCTGTAGCCTGTAAATGGAAGGTGTACGAAGCCCTGGCCTGACGAAGTCGCGGGAACGACACCACAACTTCATCAGCGGACGTCTACATAGTGGCTTGCAGACTCCTCTCTATGAGGGCGTTTTACTTCCGCCCCAGGCCAAACAGTGGTCCTTACGCAGGAGCGCTCTACGCATCACGACTCTCTCAAGGACTCAGTGCAATGAGGGGCGGCATCCCCATAATGCCGCCCTGAGCTCCCCGGTTATGGCGGTACGTTGCTATCGCCATAATAGGCGTCTTCGCCTCGTTCTTCTCTTAGGATCGAGCGCCTCCTGTTTTTACATGCGCTCGGCCTCTTCTTTGGCCGAGATGACTTCTTCAGCGAAGTCCTCCAACCGCCTGCCAATTCATGTCTCTGCGCAGCATTGATCGTATCAATTCTGGCATGTTTAGGTCATGTAACGGACTCCACACCTTAACACTTCTTTCTATACCCTTACCTAGAGTAATGCTTTTGAAATATGTCGTGGAAATGCCTAAGAAGTTGTATGTTTTTGTTTTATTTTAATATTTAAGTGATTTTATACAAATGAAAGGTGTTAAATGTTTTAAAATAAAGTATCGATCCTGTTATAGCCTACTCCTCAGGTAGCTGTCGACGTAGTCGTGAATGTAATGTAACGGCTCCCGTGGCTTCGACAATGGTGGTTGTGAAGGAGTGTCGTAAAGTTTTTAGTGGCTAGAGGCTGTGTCCTACCATCTTTAGACGCAGCGAGTCCCACATACCCGCGGTAGTATCCCCATCCGTCGCGAAATGCGGAAGGGCATTTTTTGGCGTAAATAAGTATCTTGACGACGTCTCTAGCCCAGGATCGTAGGTTCAATTCCCGCCGACGCGACGGAGCAAAAAGTTTTTTAATATTCCAAGGAACCCAGACCCAGGTCTTGGGTGTGTATTGAATATGTGTATCACATAACGCAAGTCTTTAATATGTGTATGGTATAAAAACTATTAAGTATATTTTCATTGTCTGGTACCCTTCCTTCCTAGTAGTCCTTTAGGTTCTTACCACGCGACCAGACTGACATGGTGTGACGAGTCTATAGATATTATTATATCTCAGTCATGCGTTTTATTTTGTTATATTTATAATAACAAAGTATTTTGTATTTTTTACAAACATTAATAGTATTTAATTCCTCATTTTTAAAATCATTGTAACATTTTCCTAAACCACTTTACGAATATTTATCATCATGGCATGCTTCTTAAGAATAAAAAAAAATACATAGCCAAACACTAAGCTATTCGTACACATACTGTATTTTTATAACGTTATTCAAAGTTGTTAAAAAATGACATCTTGGAAACTTATTAAAGAAAGGAATCCAACTTCTTATTGAATGTACCTATCGTTTTTAATTTAATCAAAAGATTTCATAAGAATCCAAGTTGGGAAGTTTGTTGGAAGTTTGTCTCCAACAATGCCCTGAGTTATATCGCAGTGAATTACAAAATTTAATTATGACCGTTCAAACTCTAGTACTGGAGGCTTAGCAGGAACGATTGACAGCTGCGTATTGGTTACTTTAAATGAAGTCATTTGTATACTAGCTTGCAAGGATCTTGCAGAGTAAAGTTGTTAATTAAAATTGTTTTCTTTTTGACCTGCGACCGGTTCGGGAACAAAGCCAAAGGCGAAATGAAAGGACTGGCGTAAGCAGCTCGCACGGGGCCACTTTTAAACTAACCTCCAAAAAGGATGAGGTTTATTAATTCAATAGGATTTATGTCCCATTTAGTGGTATATGTACAACCATTTATGTCTGGTTTCTGAGATATCATTTGTTAGTAGAGCAGGTAGACTCCTGTCCAGTTTTTCTGCTCTACTAAAAAACAATTTTCCTTTCTTTTCTCTCAAAAAGGATATGAAGAAGATGTCTTAGAATTAGCAGCCTTCTACAGTGCGCTTTTCGCATAACTTTCTGCCTCGCACAGTACAACTCTGGTATGAACTATCACCAGCAATATTTCCGGTCCGTTACGACCTGCAAACCTTTGAGAAGTGAGCGTATTCCCTCTTAAATAGCCGGCAACGCGTCTATGACTCTTCTGATGTTGCTAGTGTCTATGGGCGGCGGCAGTTGTTTTCCAGGTAACCCGTTTGCTCGTTTGCCGCCTAATTTTATAAAAAAAATCGAGAGTTGGTTAGGGCGTAACTATTTAACAGCTGACAATAGGCCTAGGCTTAGTTTGGGCTCCAAGTCTCTCACAAATTACTAGATGTAATTTTATGAGAGAAATAAAAATTATTATTATTATTATTATCAAATGAAATAGTAAAGTAAGTAGCAGGGCATTATAACGAACTTAATATTTATTCGCACGAACAAAACTAATATCTATTCTGAATATATTTTAAGTCCTAACATCGTACATATAAGCTTTTTTTACGTGGCGTAGTTGTTTAAAAACAAATGTTTTTGTTTGAGTCAGAAACAGTTGAAATACGTTTGCTTTGTTTGTTCTAAGCTCATTAGAGACAGTTCGTTCAGAATTTACCTGCGAACCGCAAAAGTTTTTCGGGATTTCCAACTGACTCGAGGGGAGTGACACTCAACGTTAATAGTAATTCGAAGTCAGCCCAGAGGGGTTAGAACTTCCCGAATATTAGGACAAAGGCGAAACTTGGATATTGTTGGGACGTCCATCAGCTACGGGAGGTACGAATCGTTTGGAATTATTTTACTTCTAAATATATTCGAAAGTGGACTTTATGGCGTCAGATTTGAGGTGCTGCTACAGGTGAATATCAACGAACGGTGCGCACGTCGTTATTAAACGAGGTCTCGATATATTCAAATTGGAATATCTCGTGAACCGTGCTAGAAACTTCTGTGTCGGAAAGTATTGAGATCAAATACGATGCTGGGGTTAATAAGCTGCTAAGAAGTAGTTTGTAAGGTGTCTGTTGGAGTACGCTATGTTATTGTTATTTTTTTTATTACAATTTTTTTGAGTTGTCTGTAGGCCTTATGGCATTATCCTTTTTCTGTCACTTTATTACAATTTATTTGCAGCTAGTAAGTTCATCACGCTCTGTGTTTTTTTTTTAATTTCCTATGTAACAAATTTTGTGAGAGCTATTTCTCTTATAATAAAGTTACAACTGACATTTTTCCGCCTCTTATAACTGATTTTACATTAACTTATTCACATCTTATATTATTTTTGCCAAGTTCAAGGACTTGGTAGTTTCTGTCCTCCGTGGCCATTTTGGTATTATATTCTCTAATGTGATCGGTTGTTGCCTCCAGGGATCTTCTAATAAAGCTGGCTGCATCTACATAAGTGTTAGTGTGTCGAGATATAGTATGAGGTGTCTGTATATGTCATGGATTTTCGCTATATTATTGATGTGTCAGTTAATGGAATACATTCAACCTAACTTTAACAACTTGCTTTTCATCGAGAAGTGGACTTTATTAAGGTAGGCAATGTGATAATTTTAGCATCACGTGCACTCAAAAATGAAAAACAATTTATTGCAAAAATACCTCAATCTAAATATAATTTAATTTCCCACCACGCTATCATTAATTTTAGAGCTTTCTCAGTTCGTATTACTTCCACCATTACAAGGTGTCCGTAACCTTACATTGTCTACGTTTATTACCTCATTAATTTTGGTCTAGTTTCATACCTAATCTAATATATAATAAAACTTTCGTGTCACAGTTTTCGTTGCCTCCTCCGAAACGGCTTGACCGATTTTGATAAATTTTTTTGTGCTTATCCGGTATCTATGAGAATCGGCCAGCATCTATTTTTCATCCCTCTATATGTTAGAGGGAGTACAAACCTATTTTTTTTTTATTTATATGGAAAAACAACGTTCGCCGGGTCAGCTAGTTTATTATAAATATATAATTCACAGCCAAGCAAATGACTTTGTCCTTTTGGGAGTCGCTTAAAAGTGAAAAAAATTTGGTCACTTTCAATAGTCACTTGAAATCTAAAAATCACGTAAAAATCAGCATCCATTAATACACACTCAAGAGAAAAAGTTTAAATGGATTTTAAAACCTTTTGATATAGTCTTTAAAAGAGATCCATTGTCTCTCAAACAATGCCATAGCGAGATAAATATAATAGAACGCTGTCTAGTGTATTGTCATTTCGACTCGACGCCCGTAAACAAAACACAGCGAAAGGCATTTTCAATTCCGTGTGAAATGCTCCAAGTTTTCTGGGTGTATTTCCGAATGGCTATCGGCGATTATATAGGAATCGGGAGTTACATTTGTGCAGTTAGGGGAGCTCATCAGAATCGCGTTACGGAGCAAATCGCTCCGCGTTATACATTGCTGTAAATATTGGAGTGTGATCGCCGAACAGATTAAGATAACTTTCTTTGTCTTATAAAACATAGTTTGCTGTACGATATTATTGTCAACAAACATTCATGAGGCTGGCTTACACAAACCACCAAAAACAATCTCTTTCGGCGTTGCTAATTTTGCAGCAAATTCCGTATACCGGACTCATACACACCCTGAATGATTCACATTTTGTTAAATCCAGTATATTCATGATTAAGGGAAATAACCTAGCAGTGTGTAAGGGATTATGAAAACGTGATAGTCTAATACGCATTGCGAAGATCAAAGAACCTCGTCTAAATATCTTCGGTAAATGAACAATGAAAGAGGATCCTCCTTGTGTCTGCATAAAAAAGAGATAAATTAAATATTGGAGATTATTACCCTTGAACCTTTCCTCAAATCTTTTTTATTGCATTTTTTTTAGTTGTCTTTAGGCCTTATAGCCATATCCTTTTTCTGTCACTATTAATACAATTCATTCGCACCAACTTTAACATTTCATCAAAGTTTACTTTAAGTCAATCACGCTCTGGACTATCAGAGTGCTTTGTTCCAAATAATACCAAAAAGAGCTATCTTAGTTTTTGTTGTTGTCTGTTCTAAGTAACATGGCACGGAATTTCATATTAAATTTTGACTTTTACATGAAATTTTGTGCCAACTAACGGCAAATAGCGTATAGCGCTTTCCAAGGGATATTTTACAAATTTTTTAATGTCATCACGCGTATTTTTTTATTTAGTTTTTTTTTGTCGATATGATTACTTTCATATAAGTTATAAGCTAAACTGTTACAGAAGTAGCGGAAGAAGCGTGGATAGAATTTGCAGTGCGAACACTCGACTCTTATTCGCTTGGATTTTTGACATTCACGAATTCGTAATCGTATGGAATTATCTAATTGGAGTAAAAAGTATTGTATAATATTATTGGGACAATTCTTTACTAGGGTGAATTAACTTTTTTTAAATGTAATAATTACTAATTACTCATCCCTAATTGAAAGTATTAAACTATATAAATATTCAATATTACAAAATACAAACTTAAAGCTATACTCCAACAATACCTAATTTAAATTAGGTATTAGTAATTATTACGGTATCAAATACACATTTTAATACATAAACCAATATTATAACTGAGAATTACAGAAAAAAATACAGTTCTTATATCTTTACAAGCAGTTACCCGGGGACAAAAATGTCCCAGATTTTGTATGAAAATATGGTTTTGTCTCCTGGACCACCGACTTTATACATAGAAATATTTTGATTTAGTATTTATTTAGTAAATTATCGGTTAAAATATTTCATTGGCTATCGAATAAATTATTTTATCGATGAAAAATACGCTGATTGACTTTTTATTCAAAGACTTGTCTAGGACAAGAAAAAGTTGATTCACCCATTAGCTGTATTATACAGTATTAAAAACGGGTACTAATAATATACCAAATATTATTAGTATCCGTTAGATAGTTTCGGCATGACGACACGGCACAAAGATCCCAACAAACTTTACATTACTACTAAGAATGCCTTGACTCTTCAATGGATTTTGTAAGAAAATATCATGTTTGTATGAACTGTAGTATCCTGATTCGGGATTACTTATATTCCCTTTTGAAAACTTTATATTTCCTTCCTTTCAACAATATTCTGTCGAATATATCACGAGTTAATTTTAAATAGAAAACATAAAGTAGAATACCATCATTATTGAGTACAAAGGTAACATATATTTTCAACATTAGAGAGTTTTCCATTAAGGGAAAACTAAAAGAAATCCATTAAAGCTGGTCTACTGTTAGTGTCTTATGTGTTTTGTCTACTTATATCGTTACTGTATACAAAACTAGCTACTGAATAGAATACTAAATTATATCAACATTTTACCCACGGCTTCACCCGCGTGAAATTAGGACTTAAAAATATATATTATATCATTAGGAAGAATCGGAATTAAAAATATCCTTAAAATAAACTAAAAGTAAAAATCAAAATCTTTTTAGTGCTATCAGCATCGTTGACCAAAAATATCCAACATAGACACAATATTCAAATTTTATTTTTATTCTTTACAAAGGAATTGTCTAGTACTTAAAGTAAAACAAATTCCTAGTTTCCGGACTAGGCCTTCAAATTTTATTATTATTTCATAATAGTTACTATGCGTTTTTGAACTTAATAAAGAAGAAAAAAATGTAAAACCTCTTAACTTTCTAACCTACTTATCTATCTTTTACAGAATTTCCCGGACCTTCATCGAAATAAATAACGTTTGTACTGTAAATAATGTTTAGTAATCTTGGTATAAAATAACTCGGGCATAATTGGACGACGAAAATGCTGCAGGTGTCCCGACGCGCGACATTTTTACTGCGGGGGAAGAGTTAATAACGTTTTATGTAAAATACGCTAAGTGCTTTAATTTGAGAATTGCGGAGATGCCGTACTTACATTCTGTTATTCGGTTAATTTTGTTTTCCTGAGGCCCGTGTAATGCGTAGTACTTGTATAAGCAGATTACAGTCTATATTCTACAATCAAAAATCCCACCCAAAGATTGCAATAATTATTGTGATGTAATACATAAGTACTTCATTTTTTTTTCCTTATTTTTATGTGGATTCGATATTTAATGAGTAATAACTTAACTAAGAGGACTATAAAATGTATTAAAAGACTAGAATAATTTGTAACGTAATTTTTTTAAACGGGATCCAACAAGTTTCTTAAATACGCCATTAATACTATTTATTAATACAGTATAAAAATACTTTGTATTCAAAATAAATACTTTAAGTACACTTTCTGAACGTCGAGACTACGGTGCCTACCACCGGTTCGGTAACTAGCCCGGCGAGAAGAACCGGCAACCAAAAAGATGGAAAATAACAATTTTTTAATAATCATAATTTTCTAATTCTATATATAGCTTTCCCTTTATAATTCGCAATAGTCCGACTCGCACTTGGCACATTTTTTGAACTTTTTAATTGGCGCTTTCGATATCTCATCTGCCTCGCATGACTTTACGCCTCATCAGCTTATATTCAAAGCAGCTCCCGCTATGTTGGACGGTGTCAATTTGGCACACGCCATGATACAAAAGTCATCGGGCACATCGGCCCTTAATCGGAGATAAATGAATTTCGCCGCCATCCATCACTGTCCGCTGTTTTAAGATAAAAGCCCCGTCGGTTGGCACGTTATCGACTTTACAACATATTGATAACTCTTATGGAATATTATGCATTCGCTCAAGACTGGCGGTATGGTTCATTCGCCCTCTGTCAAAAAACTTGTCATTTCCGTAAAAAACACGATTGTCAAACAAAGTGTTGTGTTGTCACTTTGTTGTTGATAATCGCGGTTTGTATAAGAATTTGACTGAGGGTCAATGTACCACCAACCTTGAGCGAAAAGGCAATAGGACTTTGTGATATGAACGGCGAGATTAAGATGTTACTTATCGGAACTAGCACGCCCGTCTTTTGTTGCATATATAACGGCAATTAATCCCGATTTGCATGCAAAAGTCTACAAACGAAAATCCAATTATTTTTTATACTTGTAATATTGTATATATTTCTTGTGAGCGTGTGTTTGTCACTGAACTCTTTTAAAACGACTGGATCGATTTTGATGAAATTTTTGTGTCTTTAGAGTATTTTTTTATTATTAAACACCTCCATCAAATTTCCGTTTAGATTAACAAACCAAACAACAAACCAAAACCGGCAGAGAGTTTGTCGAGTCAGCTGGTAAGTACATAAGTTCATACTTATTTATAAGTTTTCGTAACTCAATTGAGTGAGCTTCTTCACGAGCACTTTTGATTGGCCAACGTCAAATATTAACAAATCAACAAGCCTGTTAATTAGATGAACTTTGTCAACAAAACGTCAGAAAAAGAACTGTTAAAAGCGATATTATTTACTAAGTTATAGCACTCTTATACAATTTACATAAAAACACAACAGGAGCGTATCGAACAATAGGAAACGGTGAGCATTCCTCAAGTCGTTCGAGGCAGTATTTCTTCGGGATTGCACCTGGCCCGCCTCTCGTTACTTACCCAGACAATAATCCCGGATGGAGGCATTTTTTACCTACGCCTGGGTATGCACGCTGTGTAAATGCATTTATTCAAGTTTATTTGTTATATTTTTGCAATATATACATAGCAATTGTTAGGTGATATTGTCAGGTTTGTCTCAAATCTCATTTAACTAATTTCGTTCGTCTATACTATAGCTGAAAGCGAACTATCGGTCGCGACTTACGGACGCGGACAACCAGGCATATAGAATATGATTATACAATCAGAGAAGTTGAAACATATAAAGACCGTAGATCTAAGTAATTTGGTCGGGATTATGTCAAACTCATCTGACAGATCACAACTTATATGAAAATTTACCAACCAAAGGACCAAAGGACAGCCAGGCATCTAGAATATGATTGTACAATCAGAGAAGTTGAAACAGATAGAGATCGTAGATCTGAGTAATTTGGTCGGGATTATGTCAAACTGATCCGACAGATCACAACTTACCGTCCGTGACATGTCATTTGCCGAATTGTAAAATTCGTTTCCTTCACCATGTTCAGTTCTGATAGAATGTGCGTTCACTATTATTTATTTTATTTATTTATTTAAACTTAATGCACATAAAAAGTACAAAGGTGGACTTAATGCCTTATGGCATTATCTACCAGTCAACCTTTGGGCGTTACAGAAATAAAATAGG
>JAOTAV010001072.1:0-34491 GCA_026546445.1 Cyclargus thomasi | reverse complement strand
AAGCTAGCTGATATCATTTCAGCCTTGAACTGAACTATAATTTTCTCTCGATGCAATAAATTGATATTACGTTTGTGAATACTGAATACAGTGGAATGAGTTGTCATAATGTTAAAATAAAATATGTACAGGACACTAAGGCCTGTATTAATAGCCAGGTCTAAAAATTAAGAGCATGATAAAAAAATTGTAAGATTCTGTTTTCAATCATAAAGAGACTTTTTTTATATTTAGGGGACAAGCGAGCATACGGGATACCTGATGGAAAGCAACCGCCATCGCCCATGGGCACTTGTAATATTCAAAGAGTTGCAAGTGTGTTGCCAGTCTTTATAAGGTGATAGGGATTGGGGGGATTAGAGACATTGGGCTGCCAGTAAACTCACTCATTGAATGAAAAACAGCACAAAGCCATTTTAAGTCAGTCATTTGTGAGGCTTTGGTCGATCACTCCGGTCAAGCTGGCCCATTCTCTCCTACGGCAATGAGCATCCATATAACATACTTAAGATTCAAAAATGTCTTATTGGTATACGCCTCCCCCGGGGTTTGAACCTGCACCCTCTCGAGTGTGAACCAATGGTCTTACCCACTAGGCTACAGACTTTTATGAATGAAAACAGCATCTCAAGATTTTTATCATATTCTTAAGTATAAAGTAACTACAAATATGGACCTAAAAGACTACTAGGATGCTGTCCTAAAGCTTAAATGCAGTTAACCATCATCTGGTCTATTTTGACATTTTAATGCCATCATAATCAGAAAAAAAAGTCTATCGACAGGTATTACTAACACTTTTGAAATGTTTATAGTCACTGAGTTATCAAAATTAATATTGCTGTTATACACATGATAGTTGTCACATTGCACAAAGTTTTATGCGCATAACTCAAAAAAGTACCCTTTTAACATAGCGGCATTTTAGCTTTAGGACAGCAGTAGGTACATAGTAACACTTAGCATTTGGGGCAATTGGTGAAAACTGGCATTAGTTATTTGGTAAAGTATTTCTAAATTTTAAATGTGTGACTAAAATAGAAATGTGTTATTTAGATTTTTAATCGCAACCATTATAGTATTTTACTACTCAGTTGTTAGTTTTGTGTGCATTTTTAGTCTCACTTATTATTATAATATGGGTATCAAAATCAAGTAGCTTGTGTGTTGGTTGACAACAGGAAGTTTACAAGTTAAATTTCTGGCATTTTAACAAACTGAAGTTACTTCAATAATTGTTATTGCTATATTTTTATTATTATCAGTAAATGTTTTATATAACATTTCTTAATGTTTTTACTAACACTACAGCATGGCCCATATTATATTTTTATATGTACACGAAATTTATGTAATAGAAAGTTATGATTGTAAGGTTATGTCCTTTCAAACCTACAGTCAAGTTACAAACTAAGCATTTACAAGAAAAACTATATTTACCAAAGGTTATTCTCTACGAAAATGATGAAGTATTCCATTTTTAAGAAACGACAACAAATTAACAACGTACAATTACGAAAAAACAGGTTTCATAAGTGGGTACACACAAAATTAAGCTCACCTGTGAGTAACCTCATTTCGGTAAGGGTTTCCTGGTAATTCTCTACCGTTACGATATTGCCGGCTTCAAAATGGCTCGGCGAGAACATTAATTGCAAAAATCTGTTGACTTTAGTCCCTCTGACCTTCGAATGCGATCAACAAACGATCCAGACATCTGATCAACAAAACAATTTATGTACAACCCGTTTTATAGTATCGACGGCGATTATAAACGCCGAAAACCATTGCGAGAACTTTCTTTATATTAGATTCGAAGCATAACCATAAAAACAAAGTGATATCGGCGTAAATAGTTTTTGCAATAACCAAACACTTAGCACAATCACAGAATGTAAACACTAGAGCAGATCACACTAAATAGAACATTGCATTTACCGTCAGAGTTTGACCGATAAAACATCTTCGATATATTTCAGTTTGCCGTATTCCGATCCGATTTCGCCCTTGTCTAGCGGGCGCTTAAAGTCAGCACTTACCGGCCATGTCAAAGCCCACCACTAAACTTTAGAGACTACGATAGTTTTAGTACACAATCACTCTAGTATTTTGCTAAAACATTACACACAATTGCGGATGAAAATAGATTAGATTCATTTCATCATTTCATCGGTAAAAAGCAATGGCGCTCAGAAAATTCAGAAATACACAATAAATTACTGCAGAACGCGGTGTTACCATATTGAAACTAAAATTGCTACTGTCACGCTAAATAACAAAGGCAATTTAAATTTAGAAATAAAAATGTTAGTTAAATTAAAATAGGCAACGTGTTTTGATTCTCAAAATTGTATGTATTTTATTTAATTATAGAAAACGTAAAGATTTTTTGAGCCTAGCTCAAAGATAAAAACTTGATCTTGATCAAAGATATGATTTTTTTTTTTCAATGTACTCAAGTTACAACAATCAATTGTTTATAAAAACTCCATATTAAATATCTTGTTCATCAGTTTGTAACTAAAATGAAAGTGCTGTTGACACAAACAAATTTTATTTGTTTATTTCTACTATAACTAGTATATTTTCTACAGTCTTGCAACCCTGAACCTTCCAATGTCAAAATATGGAGCGGCTTGTTGCAAAACAGTCACAATCGAGCGCGCAATTCATTTTTGAATCTTTGAGCGCCATCTAGTATAATCTCTTGTAACTATTCCCAATGCTGCTTTAGCCACAGGTAATAAAATCTGCAACAGTCAAACAGCTGTTTAAAAACCGCTGTAATTTGCCATTGCTTTATTTTCCGACTGAGTTTTCCAGTAATTATGCGTAAATATTAAAATGAATGAATATAATATATGTATATTTTTCTAAATATTCTCAAACTCGTCGTTATCAGGATTCGAATCGCACTTGGACGCTTCTAATTTCCGGTTAACGTATACGTCAAAAATTGACTGTTAATTTTGAATGCGAGGAAATTACAAAATACATATTTTATCAACTTAATTTGCTCACCGACCTTTTCGTGAGGATTACAAAAAATATGAGCGGAATATTTGATGAGGTAATCAAAAAACTTTTTATATACAAAATCAGCAATCGTAAACTGCGTTTATAGACGTTTATTTTAAAGTTTTTAGCGGACTTCCAAAAAAGGAGGATGTTTCTCAATTCGACTGTATGTAATGTTATGTTATTTTTGATGGCTCCCTATCGTTACTTTTAGAGTTTTAGCTCGCGGTCTCCTGGCCGGGATCATTTTGGAACGATCCGTGGCATTTTGTCAGCCTTCTTTTTTCATACTGTTACAAGTTACAACTCACATCAAATATCCAGAGATATAGTCACATTGCGAGCAAACATCGGGGATTTTCGTCATATAAGGTCCCGTGCCGGAAATTTAGGCAATGGCGGCCAGTAGCGGATTTAGGTGGATCTAAATTGGGCGACCGCCTAGGGCGCCTACGCGCAAAACAAAGAGGGGCACTTCATTTTATTTAACCTGGTCACCAACTGCGTATGCATAAAAAAAATTACAAACAATAGGTAAATACAGGAATAAAATTTTAATAACTGATGCACTCACCTTCAAAGGCAACACAACGGTCATTGAAAAAATGTCAACAGCAACATGCAAATTAAAAATACATGAAATTTCTATCATCGCACCGCAGGCAGCGATGTTGGCTTTTCTTGCTTTGGATTTATCGGGTGCTGGTGCTGTAGTCGACTTTAATTTTTTTCTATAAAATTATTGGGCAAGCATGCAGACGGATCACCTAATGGTTAGGTTAGGTTAGGTGTTGGGCACCAACAAATGTGTACTCACTATTCTTACTGCCGTGGTCGAATATGACGCTCAACTTCTGGAGACTGTTCTGTCGGGCCTCCGCGAAGATGCTCCTCTTGCTCTTGGGCGGTGGCGCGGCCAGCGGCGACGCCACCATGGTCGTGGTGGACAACCCAGCCATGCGACATGCCAGGGAGCTGCGAGAAGATGAGACTATCAGTTTTTAACACGGTTAAATATTTTTTTCTATTAATATTACAAAAGTGAATGTTTGATTAGATGTCTGCCATTGCCCAGTCACGTCGAAACTACTAATCGGATTGATGAGTCATGGGGCATAAACGGAGGATTACATTTTACGATAATTCTTATACTTTTTCAAAACAGCATTGTGCTGTGTTTCGTTCAGTGAGTGAGTTTACCGGTGGTCCAACTTCTCCAATCCCCCTATTCCTATTCCCATTCTCTATTCCCTCATAAAGGCCGGCAACGCACTTGCGACTCTTCGGATATCATTCGAGCGTCCATGGGCGACGGCAATTGCTTTCCATCAGGTAACTCGTCAGCTCGCTTGCCCCCCTAAATATCATTTAAAAACAGTGATTCCACACAGGCAAAGCTTCGGGTCACCGTTAGTTCAAAATATTAATGTGTTGACTAATGACTTAATAACCTGGTTTTTATAGTGGCGTAACCTTACCATCTGGAGCCAGAGGAAAATTTATGGAACCCTGTTCGTAATAACAAAATAGTTGTCCCCTGTGTGAAACACATGGCAAAATGACATTCTTCTTCTCAATAAAAAAAAAGAAAAAAGCGAGTATAATGAAAACGATCTCTCAAGAGTTAAGTAGTACATTAAAAAGTCAGCATCTTGCGGATGAGAGTTTGGCTAGCGGCCAGTAGGTGTGTACATCACGAACACACGCGTCACTCGAGGTCACATCTATACTATACTTACACTTCTTATAATATAATATACAGCTAAAGTGTTTGTTTTAACCCGCTAATCTCAGGAACTACTGGCCGGAATTGAATGATTCTTTTTGTGTTGATTAGTCTATTTATCGAGGAACGCTATAGGCTATAAAACATAACGCTACAATCAATAGGAGACGAGAAGTAATCAAAAAATATTTGTAAAAACGGGATAATTTATAAAGTCTCACGTGGACGTAGTCGCGAGCAACCGCTAGTCGTGGATAGAATTGTAAATACTAACCGTAGCCTGCGACTTTGAACATAGACAGTAGCGGCTAAAGTGCGGTGGGCGACCGCCTGAGGCGCCGGATGAAAAGTCACAGGCGTGCACGAATCCAACTTGTATTTGCCGATTTTTTTAATAAAGTATTTGAAATATGAGTGCGCTGGCAAAGGCGCTGAAGAAAATTCGCCTAGGGCGCTATTTGGCCAGGATCCCTTTTGTATTATGACATGAAGTGACTTCATAAAATATAAATAACATGCACTAAGACAATACACTAAAACAAAACGCAAAAAGTAGAATTAAACCAAATTTTGAAACAGGTATTACAAAATTAAAATTAGAAGAAAACAAAAAAACCTACAGAGTTAATGTTATAATGATATTACACAGTCCATTATCTGTATTCTATAATAAGTGGAAACTGTAATTCGGTGGTCAACCAGTTGTTGAACTTAATTGCAAGTAATTAAAAAGTTATTTTTGTACGAAATGTTTTGGCAACTGAGCAAAAAATCTTAATTGATTCAAGTGATATGGTATATCCGTATAAACAGTACATACATGATACATATATGTACATACAACATGGATTTAGTGAATACGTAAATAGAGTACAGCTTATATTTTGTTGTAAAATTAGAGAAGTTGAAAGATATTCAGATTATGGATCTAAGTAATTCGGTCGGGTTATGTCAAACTCAGCCAACAGACCACGACTAACATGGAATTGACATATTCCGACCAAATTATGTAGGCCCGTTAACTGTCTCTCTTTCAATTTCACCCATTATACATTTAATATCTATATATATAATAAATATTCTATACATATAATAAAACAGTAAAATTGGCGTGTCTGTATAAATAATATTTTTCCAAAATAAACAATGTTGGGCTAAGGAACAGCAATAGACAAAAAATCGTCAATAGAAATTTATCTTTTTGTACGCGCTAATCTCCGAGACTACAGGACGGATTTGAATTACTTTAATAGCTATTAAGTCTGGGCAACATGTAGGATCCTTTTTATCCCGGGAAAATGTACGTTTCCCGTGATATACAATTTGTTTCGCGGCGAAGTTGCGGGCACCAACTATAATATGTATATAGAACCTTCAGGATGTAACCAGAGGCGGATTAAGGTACTGCGCGCCCCGGGCTCCTGCTAGGTATAGCTCTTGTAGCCCCTGCTCATACAGTTTTAGATTTTTTCTGAAGCACCCCTAGGCCGAACCTCGCAGCCTGGGTGTAACTTAAGTGTTATGTGCTCATACTCCAAGGGTTTTTCCATCCTAGAAAGGCACATACTGTTAACACTTTTACTGGTTTAAAAGCATTCATTCATTTTTCATTCAACGCAGAAAGAGACAAACATTAACTAGAGATGTACCGGACGAATATAAGTTTTATATATTCCTTTTGCGGCATATTCTGTACTAGCTGTGCCCCGCGGTGCTACCTGCGTAAAAAGTAGCCTATGTTAAACCAGAATATCACCTAGCTCCATGCCAAAATTGTGGAGTGAAGATCCGTGAAGAAGTAACAAGCATACACACACACAAACTCACAACTTTCGCTATAATATTAGTAAAAAAACTGTCATGAAACGACGTTGTGCTGTGTTTCGTACAGTGAGTGAGTTTACCGGCGCGGTGGTCCAACTTCCCTCATCCTCTTTCCCTATCTTATTCCCTATTCGCTCATCAGAAGGCCGGCATCGAACTTGCGACTCTTCAGATGTTACAAATGTCCATGGGTGACGACGCGGCAGTTGCTTTTCATTAGGTAGCCCGTCTACTCGCTCGTCCTCTAAAATATCATAAAAAAATATTTACGATGTTTGTCGAATTAGTTCAGTCGAAATTTTAACACATGTCCAAGTGTGATTGTGGCTCAACTCGCATCAATTCTACCGAATATTCGGAAAAACCCATGTTCGGCCCATTGCGTCTCTACAGTTGGGCGAGTAAGAAAGAGACAGAGCACATCAGATGTACTCGATCGTGCCGGTGTTAGTCGGTTCTTATTGAGCCCAAACGCTAACAATTATAAATAATTGCATATCTGACGCGAAACGTTGTGACTCCGATTTCATTAATACTTCAACCAGAGCTACTGTAGGTCTACTATGAGTTTGAAGTGTATTTCTCGATAGCTACTACGTAAAAATTTTATTATTGCAATTTTAGTTCCGCAAGTGACCGCTAGAGGCGCTGTAAAATGTTGCCATACTAAATATTTACGTAGTCGCTACTCGCTATCGAGTATCAACAAATACTATTGCTTCAAGTTTGTGGTAAAGCCACATCTGCATAACTTCCGCCGTATCTGCCGTATTAGTTCGGGGTCCCCGGGCAACAATGGTGCCTAAAAGGCGCAAAGAAACGTTTTAAAAAAATCCGGTTTTTTTTTCTATTTAAACATAAATGATACTCACTATTTACTTGCAATGTTTCCACTACATTCGCCGTAATTTTTAATTTATAACAATGTTATAAGTAAAACACGACCCAACAGACATCTGATGTATTTGGAAACCTTTCGTGTTTTACTTATAAAATTGTTATAAATTAAAAATTACACTGAATATAGTGCAAGTATAAAGTGAGTTTCATTAATGTTGAACATGTATTTCCACCAAGAACCAACAATACAATCAATTACGTATTTTTTTCATTTAATAACGAGATATGGTAAGACTCAAAAGTTGAACTGTTTCTTTGACATTTAATAATTGAAATTAGTTTTATTTCTTTATATTCTTTATATTTATAATTCCCAGTCACGCTCATAGTTAAAATACGAAATTGACGATACCTCTCAAGATGAAATCTACAGGTTTATAGGCCTTTAGGCACGGCTGACGGCATGCCAAAGAATTAGACATACTCCTTACTCAAAAAAATATCCTCCTCTTAGCGCAGTCGGATAATTAAACCAATAGACATAAAATCCTAAGAACTATAAAATTGAGAAAGACATTAGACCCTTACAACGCTAGATTAGGAAATGTAAAATTAAAAAATATTAAACTTGATATTTTAATACCAAGCTTATTTGCTCTAGTTTATCATATATATATATATATATATATTTAAAAAAAATCGCATTCCTTGTTTGAAAACATTTAAATTCAGATTATACAAGTCTTCGTTCTATTTTCAAGTTTTTCCATTCGGTCGAAGCGGTTTTCACGGGGCTTACAAATGTAGGACAATGTTTTTAGCTTCAATTCTAGGGCATTGGGTTTATCCGATGCCCTGAGACCTTTTTTTTATTATAATATTTACGGGGCAAGCGAGCAGACTAAATACCTGATGGTAAGCAACTGCCGTCGCCCATGGACACTCGCGACATACGGAGAGTCACAAGTGCGTTGCCGGCCCTTATGAAAGAATGGGAATAGGGATAGAGGATTAGGGAAGTTTGGCCGATTATGGAAGTGGTTAACGAAACATTTCAGGACAGTTTTCTGTGAGGCCATGGTACCATTCCGGTCGAGCCGGCCCATTCGTACCGAAAACAAAAGACTGTTGCGAAATATTGTTGCAAGTCAAAATAAATGCTAGGTTCAAAGTCACAACAAGGTAAACATAGTGACCTCAGCGTGTCAAACACGTTAAAGCAAATATTTACTGCGGTCAGTAGTTATTCGTCTGGGAAATAAATCATATCTACTAACAAAGTTGTAGCTGATGGTGGGAAAAAACCGCTCAAGTGCGAGTCGGACTCGCGGTCGAAGAGTTTCGTACCGGTAGAGAGCAAAAAATTTTTAAAAATTGTTCAGAATGTTGTACAGTTTATAGCACAGTCCACCACCTCATACAAGTCATATACACGGTCTCACAGAAAACTGACCTGAAACGACGTTTTGCAGTGTAACGTCCAGTGTGTGAGTTTACCGGTGGCCCAACTTCCCTAATCCCCTTATTCCCATTCCCTCATACAAAGCCCGGCACCCAGTACGCCACTGGTGGGTATCGGCCGCTCGGGCGGATGCCAAAATTTTTGCCGCCATGTCGATTAAGCTTTTTAAGTTAATTTCAACAAACATGAAGAGCTATTTTTACTCACGCGGATATTACTCCCGCGACTATTTTCCTATTATTTTCAGGGTTTATTCCCAGTGCAGACACTCTCACACAATTTAAAATGATACATTATATTGCGGGAAGATAATTGCCCGAATTTAATCGCTGTGCGGACGCGATCTAATTAAAAAAAGAATTTTTCGGCAAAAACAATCAAATTCAAACGTAATCAATATTTTGCAATTACGCACGAGATACGGAACTCCTAGACTTCGCTGCAAAACGAGTAATTAAATATTTCGTGCTTTTTTTAATGGCCGAGAATTTATGTTGTTTTAGAAATATGCAATTGTCAAATATTTAGAATTATTTTCTGTGAAATTTTGCCGCCCATAAAAAGTTCCGCCAGAAATCTTATAATATTTATTCTTTAAAATCAATTTCCTACTGTAATCTACTAAAAGATTTCGGACTACCTACTAAACCGTTATCAATTTGTACCAAAAAGTTGGAATCTACTAATTATGTTTCACAACACTGGCACTTTTGAAGGCTTTTACATTAATATAAATCCAGAGATCAATATTTAATAGTGATATAAAAGAAATTTCCGAACTCAACTCATTAAGTGTCCCCCGCCACATTCAAGCCCTTTTGTCTAATCCTCTGTACTTCCTCCCTGTGTATAAATATATTGTAAAAACTGTAGAAAACATTTAATGTAAATAATTAGTTGTTTATAGTTTTAGGTTATGTCACGTTTTGTTGTTATTTTTACAGAAATGTAAAAGTTAATACATATTTTTTTCAGTGCAATTGCTAAGACATGTTGAATTATTATTAGTTTTGTAAGAAAATGTGAATTATATAAAAATTGTTATGTTATATATTTAGGTCAACTATATTTTATACTAATAAGTGAATAAATTTGTAACTTTACTATAAAATGTAAAAAAATATAATGTATTCGACTAAAGGACTTGGTTCCATGGTAAGTAATAAATTTAAAAAAAAATACAATAAGTAAAAAACTAGACACAATACTAGTAATTTTAAACCATTGTTTAATCCGAAAAACGTTAGTACTGATGCACAATGAAGAAAACATAAAGCTTATGAACACAAGAAAGAAGTAGTAAAATAACAAAAAAAACAAGAAGATAATGAAAAGAAAAAAAAGAGCTGTCTTGGGCATTAGTAATATAAAGTACTAAACGTTTACAAGTCAAGTACTTTTGTTTGCTAACGTCCGCGGCTGCCGTGTCGTCGAAGAAGAATTGTGTCAAAGAAGAGAAGAATTTTGTTACAGAAAAGAAGAATTATGTCTCCAAGCTAAGATAAAGGTATACCTGACTCGCTATCGAATTACCTGAAGGTCGTCGTACTGATTTTTAATTTTTTTTTATAAAATAAAGGGTAAGCAAGCAGTGGCGTAACTACATGGTGGCAAGCCGGCAAAATGCCACGGGCCACCAGCCGGAAGGGGCCCTATCAACCTTCCTAGACAAGTGGTAAGCGATTATTTCTTTCAATAGCCGCTTGACGTGTTTTTGTTTTAAATTAACATAGTGGAACGAAAACGAATTTGCTACGGGCCTCGAACGGTATAGTTACGCCACTGGAAACAAGCAAACGGCAGGGCTATCATGTAACTCGCGATAGCTATAATTGTGCAATTATTGCCACAAAATCGCAAATTCGTATAATGTAACAACAAAACAATGAGATAGCAACCTACTGGGCTAAAAAGGGCTTAGCAATATTGCTAAGAGCAATTCATTTTATGATTTTTCTTGTAAATTACTACTAATTTTGCTAAACATCACTTTAACAATCAATTTAAATTCGTTTTGAAGTAACTATTTTTAATGAAAACTATTAAATTTTTTAACAAAATGTACTAAAATAAATTGCAGAGTCATTACTTTGCAATATTTCTATTAAGCCTACTGGTGGTCTTAAATATGTGTATAGTATAAAAGTATTAAATATATTTCCGCTGTCTGGTATCTGTAACACACGTCCTTCACGTACTTTAGAAGCGGCCATAGATATTATTTTAATATGAGTGTTTAAATTCCTCCTGAAAACAAAGCAAGTTATGCTAAGATATGTTATCTATTATGACAAGTTGTTATTGTTTAAACTGGCTGTTGTATATCTGAACCTAAGTTGAGAACAATTTTTTTAGGCCGGTATCTCCGTTTCTAGGTCTAATAACTAGAGATATGACAGATATCTCTTCCCTCATAACTCTAGTCTTTGGTATAATTTTCTCATAAGTTCTCTATATGAATCAAAGTGAAAAAGTTCCTCTTTAATGATCCGCGAATACAGATGATGACGTGCGAACACGAATGTGTAGGTTATACTCGCCTCTGTCCGCCGACATTCGTCTATATTCGCCTTTGCTCGGCGAGTTGACAAAGTACTACGGCCGATTATAATAATTGGGCATTGAAAGTTGAAAAACATGTTTGTGGTACACTTTACGAAAAAATTATAAAAGCTTTAAATTTGATCTCCAGCACAACAATTTGTGTATATGTCAAGATGTGTTTAAAAATAAAAAGGTAATAATATTATAGATACTAATAAAAATAAATAAAAATAATATGGTACTACTAACGCCATCTATGAGTTGAGATGTGCAACTGTGAAGTTAAACTTGTATTTACGATTGCACATCTCAACTAATAGCGTATGGAGTACGCTTTTTTTATTATTATCAAAAAACATGTTTTAGCCAGAACTGTAAAATTTTGCTGTAAAATATGTCACAGTCACAGAATGCCTCGGAAAACCGAATGTCATAGGATTTCAAAAGCTGCGCTTTTTCGCTAGTAATAATATCTATGGACGATTCACACCACGTCAGTCTGGCCCCGTGCTAAGTGGAACTTGTGTTACAGGTACCAGATAAAGGAAACATATTTAATACTTTTATACTATACACATATTTAAAATATTCTGTTGGTTTTATCAGCAGATCTAAAATAATTGTTGTGTCATTTCGTTAGTGATTCATCTTAAACTGCACAGAATCGTACCATATAATCGCCAATTCAATTCATTAGCATATTCAGTGGCGTAACTATACCGTTCGAGGCTCGTGGCAAATTCGTTTTTGTTCCACTATGTCAATCCAATATAAAAACACGTCAAGCGATTATTGTAAATAAACACATGTCTAGGGGGGCTGATCGGGGTCCCGTGGCATTTTGCCGGCTTGCCATTAGGTAGTTACACCACTGAGCAGATTCATGTTTGAAACCATATTGGTATTCTAAAAAAACAGATCTTTACTGGTTTTCTCTACATTTATTATGATTTAACAAATGATCCATGAAATGTTTTATCATAATTTGTATGTATTAAACTATGTTACTATCGTAAAATTGACAAATAAAACTAATTTAACAGTTATTGTGAACAAAATAGTTTTTCAATATTTTTATATGCTGGCAACATTTTATTACTCTAGTTCTAGACATCAAAAAAAAGGTAAAAAATGTTTGTAAACAAACTACTAAGTTTTGACAAAGTTGCTTAGTTGAAAACTTAAAGAAAATGTATTGAAAAACGTTCGGCTAGGGTCTTTAAGGCCTAATGGCATATATTACTGGATTTCTGGATATTACGATAGTTTTACATTTTCATTTTATGATACTGTAATATGACAGAAAAGCAATTCGAATTTCAGAGGACCATTTTACGAATTTTCATACAAAACTGTCAAACACCTGTCAAACCGATGAATCGAATGCGAATCATTCCAAGAAAGTGACCATTTTGCGAGTTTTAAAAATGAATCATAATATGATTCTCCAAAGTGACCATTTTAGCTTTGCAGAACTGTATTGTCCGACTGACGCGCGTCAGAACTTTAGCGCTCAGCTATTTGAAGTGGTCGACCTATTTTTGAGTTGTGCCTATACCAGCCTATACTATATAACTAGTCGCAAGTTCCCGATAAAGTTATTCGGTTGTTGTCAGCTATAACGGAAAAGTTTGCGAATAAACTCTACAATCTATGAATATAGTATTCAAATAGGGCAATAGTTTTGCTATCTCTTTAGGATTCCGTACCCAAAGGGTAAAAATGGGATCCTTTTACTAAGACTTCGATAGCTGTCTGTCTGTCTATCTGTCTATCTTTCTGTCCATCTCTCTGTCTCCAGACTGTATCTTAACAACTTTAACATCAATAGAGTTGAAATTTTCACAGAACATGTATTTTTATTGCCGCCATAACAGCAAATTCTATGTAAAAACAAAAACCAAAAAAAAAATAAAACACCCTTATTTATAAAAATATTTAAACAGTGTTTAGCTAATAAATATTCGCTGTTCCTTTCTGTCGTGTAACGTTTTCAATATTCCAGAAATGGACTTATTAGTACCTTAATTAGCTAAACACTGTTTAAATATTTTGATAAAAAAGGTCGCCCTGTAGTCGAAACACGCGGCAGCCTCTACATCATCTTGAAAAAGCTCAGTGACAAAATGGAAAACCCTATCCTGAAGCACTTTTGCAGTGGGAAAGCCATGCTTCGGCACGAATGGGCTGGCTCGACCGGAGTGATACCACGGCCTCACAGAAAACTGGCGTGAAACGGCGTTGTGCTGTATTTCGTTCTGTGAGTGAGTATACCGGTGGCCCTGGTGTGTCTATAGGCGACGGCAGTTTCTTTCCATCAGGTAACCCGTCTGCTCGCTTGTCCCTTAAATATCATTAAAAAAAAGCACTAAAGGCTTGTCGACAACTTCCAGATATGAGTTGGGGCTGGGCTATCTTGAACTCATTTGATATATTCTCCATACTTCATCTGTCCTGTTAGTCGTTCCTAGCCCTTAGGTACAGCTTTTATGAGGCGGTAGTGGACTAGGCCCTAAGAAGCCTAAAAACTTTATATTTACGTGTATAGCTAAATTTAGTTAGTATTGCTCGAGATGTATGCTGTTGGTGGTGCGCCTAGCATCAAACTCCTAGAGAAATGTAACGAATATCGCGCAAATACTGTTTTTTTTTCTCAGAAGTAAAAATATTCAGTCTTAGATTATGCCCGAAACTCCGCGGTTCAGTGGCTAAGAGCTAACAGACAGACCGACAGACAAACACACATTTGCAATTATAAATTAATAAGTATACATTTTCTTGTTACCAACAAAATGTACAAAATTTGTTTTATTTTAGTGGCCACACCGAAGCGAGTAGTTGGCAAAATTTACACCGCTAACCGTTCCACCGTTCTCTTAACAAGCTTTGTAACAAACACTGTGGAGAAATTATTGGAATTCGTTGTCTCCAATTATAAAGGCCTTAATTTTAAGATAATTAAGCCACGAAGACTTACTGCGGCATGGTAACCTTTTAAATGAATAGCTTTTGCACCATGAAAGGCACTTTATGAGAAATCCTTATTAATTATAGAATACCTATCAGTGCAGTGGAGTTCTAAGATGATTAGAAATAGATTTATTATATGACTACCAGCTAATTTTATATAAGTCTATATACAAATAAATAAAAATTAATACTGCAGCGCATAAAGCCGAAAATTTATAAGTAGCTTCTGACCGCGGCTTCGTTTGGGAGCATAAAAGAGAGATAGCGTATGATGCTTTTAGCAAAATCATCATTTGATTATAATAAAGTAATTGTTGTTCGTCTATGAATTTGGCTGGAGGACCTTTTTAAAAATACCGAATAAATTTTCTGAATCATATTGCTCACTCAATAAGACAACGTTTGAAACAAAAGCAATTTAAACGTCTTTTTCACTAACGTTGGGGTGAATGTTCGCGGGAGATAAGACTGCCGCGTGTACTTTTTGTCTTCTAATACGTCTATCTCTGGGGCAACCTTGGTATTAAATCTTTAGCTCATGCAAACGGCTTAAATGAAGATCTAGAAATATACAGACGGTTGAAGTTTTCAAAAGATTAAGAGAAAATTCAACACGTTTTATGTCTGAGGACAGTTCAGAGGAGAGTACTACCTCACGATACATGCTTGAAGGGGGGTACCCCTATAAGTTTTCAAAATGTTAGTTCTATAACTCTCGTCCAAAAATACATTTCTGCGGTTATATTATGGGAATAGATAGCCACATGATAATATGGTGCTTGTATATATTATATACAGCCGTTTTTTACTTATGACGGCAGATTTACACTGGTTTAAATAATATAGCAATGTTGTTTAATCCAGTACTAGTAATATATTGTACGGCTCCTGGCCCGCAGTCTACAATCGTGGAATGTAGACCTACTAAATGTTACTAATCTTGTGTATCCAGCATGGCTTAAAGGAAAAAGATGGAAGATACAAGATTATTCAAGCTAATTTCACTACTACTGACGTTAATATAATAACATTTATCAAATTCTGATTTAAAAAATATATTATGATAATACAAGATATCTAATTACTTCCTATATCTTTAGTCTCAGTCGAGGGGTGAAGTAGGAAGTGCGGATTGCCTCGTACCGATAACCGTGCGAGTGGGTTCAAATGTGTATAATATGTTTGTGACATTGTGTTAATGAATTAAATACACGAAACTCCCTCGTTACAAAATTAATTAGACATTTCTATTCGTATATTAAATTTGCCTCCGCGTCTTTAGTCGCTCCCCCAGCCGAGAAGTTATGTCATATTGTATCAATTTCAAAACTCATATACAGCCTGCTCCCGAAATGTCAGTGGAAAACTCGGTTTGATTGCGAACTTTACGAACTCGGTTGTGTGGAGTATTTTAGGTGGGGTATATTATGAATGTGATACTTCTATATTCAATATTCAACTAGAATAATATTTCTTTTCAGTTTATCTTTATGAGTATGCAATAGATGTATATCATATTTTATAATATCCAAACTAGTATTAAAAATATAGCAATAGTGTATTTTGTATTTCTATCTGTTTCATCTTCATGCTTAAGTCGCCAAACCGATTTCGATTAAATTTTATATGCAAAAATTTCAGAAAAATTAATTGACTCTAAAATTGACGAATAACTGCCCCGTTGGCGACGTGTAGGTAGCTCTTATTGTAAATATTTGTATTTAAGCTTTTACTCGCGGCTTCGCTCGCGTGGCAAACTAAAATTGCGTAAAAACGCGAATATTCTTTTTGGCTTTTCAGAAACATGGTATTTGACCAAAACTCAAGTCGTTTCGTTGTTTCGTTGAGACGTGAAGAAAGCTCAGACAAACACTATTTCCCATTTAAAATATTAGTATGTATTAAATTTTACTATTAATATGGAATTATTTGAGCAGGAACACGATTAGAAAGGTTAATGTGAGCGGAAGAAGTTTCATAGGGGTCGTGGGTCCGGCTATTAGCTATTCATCCGGCCTATTAGATAAGATAGAGATCAGGTTCATGCTCCTTAATCTTAAATTTAATGACATATATACAACTATTATTATTAATTGTTTTGTACATGATAGGAGGTTCTACCATGGGTGAAATTGAAAGGGAGCCAGTTGACGGATTTACGTCTTTTGGTCGGATAATGTCAATTCCATGTTAACGTCGCGGCTGGGTTTGACATAATGCCACCAAATTTACTTAGATCCGCAATCTGGTTGTTTCAGCTTCCCTGATTGTACAATCAGGAAGTCAAAACAGATACAGATCATGGATCTAAGTAATTTGGTCGTGTTATGTCAAATTCAGCCGACAGATTACGTCTTACATGGAATTGACATATTCTGTTCAAATGACGTTGGTCCGTCAACTGGCTCTCTTTCAATTTCCCCAATTGTGTAGGATCACATTTTCCAATTATACGTGATCTTCAGCTTTAGCTTTAGCTCCTTATTCTACTCGAACTCCTAACTCCTCTTTTTCGATTGAATGTAAAATTCAAAGAAACATCATAAGCCTCACTCCTAAACTCCTTAGTATTTGGCAACTACTTGCTATATTTCTGTATTTGCCCTGGTCGGGTTGGCTATTAGCAGATTGGGCTGGTCCATCAATCAACGCCGACTGCCGACTTATTGATGTGTTATCACTAATGCAATTGTACTGTTTTTGCTGGTACTCTCTTCATCAAGAAGAATTATGATATTTATGCTGTCATCATCATTTATTTGTATCAAGTCAATATGACTAGTTTTGTACCTAAACGATAAAAACGAAAGTTTTTTGTCGGTTTCTTTCTTTTTGATACTAGCTGGCGCTGATTTACCTTTACATCGCGCTATCGCTTGCATAACGTGTTTAGCTTATCCAATTTTTTGCTCTCTACTGGTATGAAAAATTCCGTGCACGAGTCCAACTCGCACTTAGCCGGTTTTAAAAAAAATTACCCCAGTTGTCTTAACATTAACGATTTCCTAAAATTCTTTAATTTAAACACATCCGACAGACATTAACATTGTGCCCAACCAAATAATGTTCGCTACATTATTCTATTTATTCAATATTGGATTCTATTCAAATTATTAATACACACATGCATATTTATAAAGAATTTGAATTGAATTTACGTCATTTAATGTAATGCACAACTATAGTAAAAGCTAGGAAGTGTATCTCAAGTCATCTAATGCCATAGGCATGAATAAATATTGACGTTTTCAGTGATAGATCATTGCAACATGAATTTAAATATTGCAGGTATTATAAAATAAACCAATCACGTACACGAAGTGAAATGTTTGGAATAAATCAACATTCCCGCGTTATTCCTTGAGCCTCCTCACTTATCTGTTGCTGTACTCCTGCAAATTATTGAAGAGGGGTATCGAGATAATCCCTTCAAATCCGTTTTCTCCAATCATTTGTGATCAGCTTTCGTCAGTCGAGTCACTTGTTTTTGAAACAATTCTGAGCTTTGTGAGCATATAATCATGTACATTTAGTCTTCCTGTAGGTTTTTAAGGTTTTTGAACTTAACAATAAAATTGTAGACTTCAAGTACTATTTAAAAATTCAATATGTTTAATGCGGCACGTTTTGTATTATTGTTAATAGTATTTTTTTGTATCTTATAATCATTTACTTCTTTGAGCTTATGACATCCAATGTTTAACTGTTTATCGATTACACCGGACTTATCTTGGGGACAAACTTAACTAACGTGTTTACTAATTTGCTCAAATAATTATTTTGTCACTTTGATAAATTATCATATATTTTAGACTCTTAGAGAAAAATAAAATTAAGTTTATACAAGGTTTACTTTGCTTTATCTCGCAACAAATAATATCATATATTTCAAAAAAATAAAAATCAATTTATTTTGTTGTTTGATTTAGTGCATTTTTTTTATTCTGAACATTATTGCCACGGTGCCTGCCACCGGTATAAAAACTAACCTGTCGAAAAGAACCGACGTAAGAAATTAAAAAAAAAATTACAGTGAGAAGATTCCGATTATGTTGGCTTTAATTTTAACTGGTGCAACACTTGAAACACAAAAGTGAAAACTTATAATCTCATAGGGTAACACCGCGTTACTTGAAGAACGGTAGACGGACCAATTCCGTTTTGATTTATCATTGTTCTTAACCGATAAATCAGGCCACAATAGGGCTCCGGGGTTCTGCGGAACTTCTATTAATTCCCCTTAGAACAATTCCCAACTTAACGTACAATGGGATTTAATACAATACGCTACGTGGAATACCGATACCTGATCCGATTATCGACGGGATAGGTTAATTTAATAGACACATGCTGGGTCTGATCCAAGGTCGCCCGAATATATTTAAACGAGGGTGCCTGCCTGAATTGAAATTTATCTCAATATCTAGTTTCTTGCATTTCATAGTTACGTACGCTGGAAAATCACTTAAACGTGCGAAAAAAGAAATTAGATCTTTAAAAAAACTTGAAAGTATTTATATAAAAACTAACACTACTAAGGTACGACTTCCGTATAAGTACCTTATTACGTAAATATGAAGTAGGGAGTATCTGTAAAATAAAATGGGAATAAGCACTGATGAAGATGTGTTAAAACAGGCCCCTAATGTTGTTCTCGATAAAATGTAGTGACTTTGATCCGATGCTATACACAACAATTGCTATTTAATTTGAGCAGGCTTATTTATTATTTTATTAAAAATAGTTGGTGCCCGCAACTTCGTTGCGCAAAAATTTATATATCACGCGGTATATTTTCCCGGGATAAAAAATATTCTATATGTTGCCCAGATATATAGCTATTAAACAAAAAAGATTTATTCAAATCCGTCCAGTAGTTCCCGAGATTAGCGCGTACAAACAGACAAACGTACAACTTTTTTCATCGATATGTGTTCTATTACTGTTCCTTAGCACCCCCACATTGAGATTAAATACAAATTTTTGCGCAACGAAGATGCGGGCACCAACTGGTTTTTGTATAATAGATTATATTAAATTGATTTTAACATTCTTTTTAAAAAAATATTAAAATCTATTTTAATTGTTATATCACTATATCCAGATAATTTACCCTACATAATTTCATCTATCAAGCATCTTGTTAAATAATGTTATAAAAAGCAATTATAAGGGCCTGTTTACACCACTTTCTGATAAAGTTTCTGTTAGGCTATCCACAACTTTTTTGACAGATTCTACACACAACATCAGCTGTCAAATAAAGTTGTGGATATACTATCTGTAAGCGGTGAAACAGGTCCTAACATAAGTATAACGAAACATTTTTGTAAATAACAATTGATTGCTATAAAAACCCAATTATTATCATTTAAAATATTGACTAACATGCATATTATTTCAATATCATTATTATTTTTCTATGCGGTAATTGAATAATAAAATAGTAAATTAGCCCAACTCCTCTGGAATTCAGTAGACTATTTTTTGTTGCTTTTAAGTCATCAATAAAAACGACGTAAGGTGTGATAAACAGAGTGTCAAGTGCATTTTTTTTCACTTTCGACCGTAAACGTTTTCTGAGATTTTATATGGAATTTGTACAGCGCCACCTAGCGATGCTCACGGTCACACATACAGATCGCGAAACGCGTTCACGGTCAAATGCGAAAAAAAAACTGTCACTCAGCACTTTGTGCGTAATGTCAAACAAGACTATTGACTTTAATATGGCTAACTTCCGATGATCGTGCTATTGAACTTTTTCGCAGTAAAGAGCAATGAAACCGTCTAGTGATTTCCGCGTAAGAGCGCGCATACATCTAAATTTCAAATTACATAATTATCACAACACTTACATAAAACACTCGAGAAATTCGTTGCATATTAAATAGAGTCACGTAATAAAATTTGAATGAAAATCGTCCCAACATCGGTGGTTTCATAAAAACTTAAATAAACCGACGTTAAGCCGCGACGTTCCCTGTCCCCTCGCTCGATTTGTTACCCCGAACACGTCCTATAGTTCTTTCTGAACGGAATTGCTTCCAATAATCTCGTAAACCAATTGAATTTAAACCTTTTTTGCTTCGGTTCAAGTTACAATTTGGCACGAGCGTGCCGACGCAGTGATTCTGGTGGAAAATCTGAGAATCTTTCGGAGGTTTTACACTTTGTATGGACGGTGGGTCCCGATGTTTGGGTCTACGTAGACTTTTACATCAATTTTCGTATTACCAATGGATTAAAAACGTGGATTGGCTCCTTAAAGTTCGGAATGGAACGGGGAACATGATTCAATGTACACAATTTATATTCAGGTGGTATACTTTGTATCGAAGGTCTATCGATCCAATATTTTTTTTACATAAAGCTTTGGAAGCTTTTAATGATAGCGCTGGTTTTTCTAAGAGCATTTTTTTTTGGAAATTTGATAGTTTATATTTTTTACGAAAATAGGGTCAAACTAACGAGAAACAAACACTCGCAACATTAGAAGAGTTTCGGGTGCGTTTTCGGCCTTTTATATATTTATGTATTAAATGATTTTTTGAAATGTAAGAATATATTGCCTCTTTTTTATATAAGACAGCCACTCATGGAGATGATGAGGATGGTAAATTTTTCGGTTAAGAATATTGCGCAAAAATTGCAGTCGGTTCGATTCCAAACAATGCTTCAGAGCACTCCCCGTGATACATCCTATAAAGGATGCAGAGCCAAGATACATTTCGGCGTAACTCCAAAGGGTCCAGCTTATTTGAAATACTATACAACAACCCAAGCGGTCCTTTGTTGGATGCTATCTATTTGCATAAGACAAGTAAATATAATTATAAATATTATATTAAATTATTGTCAGAACCATATGAGTATGATATTGCCTGTTTTTATATAAAAAAACCAATGAAATATAATTACTCCGCCCTAATGAATACTCGTTTCCACAATCATTATAAAATTAATTAATTCATAAAATAACTTCATTAAATAATCAGGAACCACAAATATTGGTTCTGAAAGGTAAGCTTATATTAAATCAGGATAGGTAATAGTTATATTATGTTTACAACATTTGAATTATCAACCGAATTGAAACGTACCATATTTTATCAAATAATTATTGCAATACATTTATATGAAGCTACTAAAAATTATAACGTCTATAAGTTATATTTATTTCAAGTCAAAGTAATAGGTGAAGAAAAAAAGTTTTTAAAATAATTGTTATGCTTCAGCAATTTCTTCTTTCTGGTTACCTATTAAAGCCAATATAGTCCAAGCGGGCTATAAACAAAATGTGTGTCTTATTACATGGACATAATCCATGTAATAAGACTGTTTAAACAGATGATAAACTACAACGTGTTTGCACAATGACTCTGCCTACCGAATGTTGACTTTATTACTAAGGATTAAAGGACATACTTACTACGTAAGTACTATTACTACATACATATTACTGTGATTAAAATTAAAGATGAAAAAAAGAAAAAACGAGGACGTAATTCTCTCTAAACGGAGTGTAACAAAATACGTGATATTGTATGTTATGTATAAGTCCACTGTACAGAGTTCGCGGTGAAAACAGTAGTGCTTAAGGAGTGCCTTTAAATATAACATTTGTGAATGAAAATGTATGATGATGAAGCGCTCGCCCATATAAAAAATATTTCCACTTTCCACGTAGGCGACACGTAGACTCCCTAAGGTATTTCACTTTATTTTGTAAAACTTTGTTAACATCCTCATCTTTAACCATAACTTCGTCATTAATGTAATCGCTTTTATAGCTTTTTAGCAAAGAAGTCTTTATAATATCTAGGAGAATTTTATCCAGATTCCACACTATAGTATCTTGCTTCCGGGTGCAAGATTAGGCAGTGCTCAGACTTCATCACCGAATCTCTTGCAGCATACAACTTTAAAATCCTCGAGTGTGTCGAGATTAGCGCGGCTGTTTTAATATTCACAAAGACCAATATCTCACTCCGCCCCTGGGCCACTTACACTATAGAAACTTCAACACCTAAACTGGAACAGCCAGTGACAAAATTTTAAACTCTTTGAGACAAAATTATGAAGAAGACACACATTTACATCCATACCAATATTATAAATGCGAAACTGTGTCTGTATGTCTGTTCACACCCAAACTGCTGAAATGATTTTGCTGAAATTTTGTATGAAGATACTCTGAGTCTCCGCAGAGGACAAAGGATAATTTTTATCCTGGAAAAATAAAAATGTACGATTCCAATGAAAACGTACGATGCAACAAAGTTGCATCATCTATTATTTTATTTGTGTAAATTGCTTGTAAAAATCTATCTGTCTTACCTCTCTACACCCAAGCCAAACCAGAACCAGTTAGTTGCAATTTGGTATAAATTTATACATAGAAAAGATGTACATAAGATGATTTTTATACCCAAAAAAAATTGACGACTCCCGCGAAGCTCCCGCGTGACAAACACTACAATATCATCTTGTAGTTTGATCGAAAATTGATCAAGATTTAAAAATAAATGAAGCTCGATTAAAGTAGAAATTGATTAGTGGCATCAAATGTGTGGCATGTCTAAAAGCATAATTATTAAGCAACACGAGTATGAAAATATCCAATTTTTTCTGTTCAAGCGCATTCTGAGCGTTCTTAAAACGGTTTTATACGATTACGGTATAAGGTATTTAAGTATTGAACAGGCGCTGTAATCTGGCCTTCATGCATTGTGGACACCAAATCCCTAATTAAACATCTCGACAGATTTGAAATGTTTGCCGCTAACAAACTATCATGGTCGTATAACGGTCATATAACAGTATGAAAAGTCAGGCTATAGTGTTCAAAATTAAGAATTTTTTTTTATGGAATGTGATTTTAGATTTGAAAACCGTAATATATAAGGAGCAATCAAAATCAGTTATAAAATAAAAACTATTTTTTAATAGATTATTCAACGGTATGATGGATACTAAATATTATTAATGCGAAAACGTGTATGTTTGTCTGTTACCTCTTGACGTTCCAACCGCTGAACCAGTTTTGTTAAAATTTGGTATGGAGATACTTTGAGTCCCGGAAAAGAACATAGGATCATTTTGTTGCCGGGCAGTTATTTTAATTATACTATTAATGCACTAGATTACGAGGTCTTCGCTATTACAAAATAAAATGTATATATCTATTTCTTTAATTTATTACCGAAATAGTTCAAATCGTCACGTTCTTTCGTAATAGAAGACATAACAAAATGTTATTGCAACAACATAATTAATATTATAGGTTATAATAATGATATAATAATAATGATAGTTATTATTATCTGATGTTAACATTATATTTTGTAAGGTAAGTAATTAGGGTTAATATTTTTGTAGGTATAACTAAAATTCATTCAACATTTTTTGGTGTGTAGACAATTTAAAAAGTATTAAGCATTTTGTAGACTTTAATACTCATATTAAAATATTAAAAGTTCTATGATATATTATTAACTTTCAAAGGCCTGTTGCACCACTTCCTGATGAGAGCAGGATTGGCTATCCACAACTTATTTGACAGATTTTCCACACTTCATCTATTAAATAAGTGGTGGATAATCTACACGATATACGGCACTTATCAGGAAGTAGTGAAGCAAGCCCTAAGTTTTCTAAATTTCCGTATAGATACATACTAGACCCAAATTGCTAGAGATTACCAAATAATTACTTCTTATATTCTAATAACAGAGTTAAATGCCAATAATATTAGTGACGTTAGATTACTCAAACGAAGTTAAAAAATCATTATATTTATCAAAAAGGTAATGGCTCCTCAAATTAAAACGCGATCATAGCGGTAAAGACAAACACTTCGCAATTAACAAAATTACATAAATGTATTCCAATTTATTCAAACAATATTTTGGTTGAAAAGTGTATTTTCATTTTGGTTGGAATTTTAAAATGTAATGGTCAGTGCACACCGCGGTAACATCCCATATGCTGCATCACTGTAGGTGACTATAGTGCACGCGTTGTAGCGTAGCGCCTTACTAGTGGTGTGCCTGGTTATCGATAATTACAGTTTATCGATATCGATTAATTTAATGATTTCTATAAGCACAACGTGACGTCAGCACGATGCTACAGCCTTACCTCAGTTATCATGTCTCCAGCGCTCCTGGCACAGCGATCAAAAAAGGATGCACAAAGGAAATTCTGGGCTAGCAGCTTCTACTGACGCTATGTCAGCTCTGCAGATGATCAAGAGAGTTTTTATTGATGAAATAATTCAAAATATTAACAAATTAAAGCTAAATTAACATAAAATTACGTTTTAATAAAATGTAAAGCAACATTGCATGATTGCTAATTATTATTGAATAGGAGAATTTCATATAGACAGCACAACTACTTCCCGAGTTCAACTCTATTCTGTTTTCAATACTCCACGAAGTTGTCACAAACATAGCATGTTGTTGCTAATTATGACAACACTACCTGCGCCTGCCTTCCGTCTCTTCAGTTAACGCGCAAAGCGCATGCGCGCTACCGTCTTCTTTTACACCGCACTTGAGTATTATTCGAGTAAATATTTTATATGGCAGTGTTGACTCAACCGTTTCGTGTTGTTCGAAGTGCGGGAATAAATTGTTCACTCACACGACCATTCCAAAATGGCTGGGTAATACTAATTGTATATTGACCTTGTTTGTGTATTGTAAGCAGTTTTATGGTTAAGGTTGAAGTTATGTCATAGAAGATTTTATTTCTTTAACACTTCAAATACTTGTACATCTTTTCCTCATTTTACACAGATTTTTATATTATATTTGTTTCTAAAATAACTTGTGTGATATTGTAACTATCTTCTTTTTAAATTATATGTACTTTTTCTCGTACTCTAGTTTTTACTATAAAATCTATTTTTATTCTATATTGAAGAGCGCCTATTTTGATGTTATGTAGTAGATAACGCAAAAGAACAACGGCTAAAGACAGGTCCCGGGGCTTCATCTTAGATCTTTTTCTTAAAAAAAAGAAAAAAACACATAATAGTAATAAAATCAAATATATATTTTTTATGCCGGCAAAAAATGCTGATACCATGCGGGAAATTAATTTTTAGCCAGTTGACCTACGTCATTTTGTTGCAATAATGAGTTGTTGGGTCTTTAGACCCATAAGTATATGAATTGCAAGGAGCAAGTCGTGATCTATCTGCTGAGTTTTGACACAATGCGACCAAAATACTTAGGTCCAGCAATCTAACTATTAATCAACTTCTGTGCTGATAATACAAACTAAGACAGATAGAGCACATTTTGTAACTTTTATCCATATTTATTCGTCAATCTTTAAAAATTATATGACAAAACTAGTAAATCACTAACCAACTCTACATTTTCATTCGAAGGAAAATTGTAAGTGATTGTTGTTAATCACAAATTACAGGCAATTTTAAACTAACGTGTTTTCTACTTAATGACAAAAGCAGTTTAAAAACTATGTGATATTATGTAAGTGCTGTTCATGATTGCACTTCATAAAATATTCATGAAATTTATGAAGTATGCGGAGAATTTGCACGTTACTATTGGTTCTACCTGTTAGAGAATGATTCGGTTTCATTTGATCACAGTTTCCTTTTCCTGATATGTGCTGTTTATTATTGAAGACATAATGTGCATGAAGTTAATGTATAACATTTCAAAATATTCGGGTATTTACTAATTTTTCCCCCCTCAATTGTTACTTTTATAATAAATGCTTACTTATAGTTAATCGTCCAGCCATTTATAATAAAACGGGAGTTTTCAAAGTGTTATATTTACCAGCTTTTTCCACTCATGTGTTATAAGCAGTAGCATTTTTGCACTTACTTTTTAGTAAAAAATTTTAATGCAATAAAGTAATATTAGCGTAACTGCTTGATATTATAAATATTATAATCATAATATACAAGTATAAAACTACTTCACATAGGACTGGTAACAGGTAAGTTCAAATTACGCTATAACTATACTATTTGAGATTTCGTACTTCCGTGTTTCGTGTAATATTTACTTGTAGTCAACAGTATAACGATACTTTAGTATCATATAAAGCACAAATTGTAGTAATTATTAAGGAGCAGTAACCAACCTAAAGTTCTTATTATCCAACTTAATTGTATAAGATCTACGTCGTGTTCTTTAAGTTTTTAGCGCTAAATGAATAGAATTTGTGGGAGTAATAGACAGAAGACAAACGTCTGCTTGGTGTAATAGTAACAATTTGTATCAGAAAATCGTCATTAAGTTGTTTAATGATTTGAGATAAAACATTATCTTACTGAGCGAGCGAAGCGAATCCTTACTGTCTTAGGTTTGGCTTTTGCATAGTATTTTTTGTCTAGGTGTATTATCAAATTTACAAAAATTTAAGTTATAAAAACATTGTATAAACATTAAAAATTTTATTATACTTTACAAGCAATAAAGCAACTTTATATAGATATAACTGAGGAAATTCGAACATTTTGTTTCAATTCATAAGTTCCTCATTAGTCACTTGAGTGTATAAAGTTAGTAAAATCTTGAAATGCTTTACTTAACACATTGTTGAATTCACTTTCAATTTTGTACGCTCCAGTTTTTCGCCCTGATAGATGGCAAGTTAATGATAAAGCAGTTTAAATTTCTCCACTCACAAAATAGGGACTTTCACAGGGTAAACTTCATATACAGTATCGTGTTTACAAAAGTATATAAGTTTTTTTTATATAAAACTAGCTTTCGCCCACTCCGTCCGCGTGATGACTTTCATCTTGAAATTTTTCCTGTAATTTTTTTGCTACAAATTTCACGGAACCTGTGACCTTTCCAACGAATGCAAAACCATATCAATCTGATCGTGCGTTCTAGAGTTATATGGTCTCGAAGGAAAGCCCGACTTATTTTTTACCCGACTACGCCAGAAGGAGGGTAATATTTTCGAGCGTATATATGTATGTAGTCACAATAGATCCTTAAGGGTAGCAGTAACGTATGTATGTATGTATGTAAGTATGTATGTATGTATGTATGTATGTATGTATGTATGTATGTATGTATGTATGTATGTATGTATGTGTGTGTGTATGTGTGTATATGTATGAATGTATGTCCATTTCTTTAGGACGCCCTACAGCCCAAACGGCTATATGGATTTTAACATGTGAGGTGTTGTTGGATTTGACTAAATTGCAGTAGTGACATAGGCTATATAAATTTTCAAAATGGCGCCCGCGAACGCGGCAATAGGGGGGGAGGGGATATTGATTTTTTTCTTATCTTAACAATATGGATACTTAATGAAAGCTAGTAAAAGGCGAGTCAAAAACATATATCAAATTAGGTTTTAATACAGATATTCATAGATCGTGCGATTAATCGTTCGGCCATTAAATTTTTTTGATTGAGCTACAACGACCCGTAGTCGTAGGCTTGAGTTCTACAAATTTATATTATAAATACTGAAAATTCTGAAATAAAACTATTATTTAAAAAAAACTAAAAAGAAAAAAATAAGAACCTAATATCACACTTAAATAAGTTTAACTTGATAATTTAAAGTGTTGCAGACGGGGAAAATCTTACTCTGTTATTCATTACAGGCCACAGAAAGATCTACCAAAACTGCGTTTGTCACCGAATGCGGCACTTTAAATTATTAAGTTAAACTAATTTAAGTATGACAGGTTCTAATTTTTTCTTTTTTGTTTTTTTAAGCAGTCGGGTGCTTCGTTTTTTTTAATAATTATATAATAGATTAAGGGGCAAGCGAGTAGATGGGTTAACTGATGAAAGATACAGAATTGCCTGAATTTTCTTTGCTGCTAGATTATTTGCTGTTTCTCTTTAAACAGACTTTTTAAGTTTTAAATCGAAGTTAAAAATGGAAGACACTGTCAATAAGATGATATACAAAAATCCCAGTAGTCTATTTTTTCAAAAAACTTTAGTAATGGTAATGGCTAATTTAATAACATTTTCCACCAATATTATGGTAATATATAATTATAAAGAAAGAACGTAAAGAGTAGGTGCATTCGTATTAAAAGTAATAAAATGTAAGTTATTTATATCCGATGGAATGAGTATTCGAAAACGGCACAGAAATTAAAAGTTAATTACATATTGATTAAGAGGAAAATTACAGACATGCGATACCACTTGCTACAATCTAATGACACGTTTCATTTCACTATCCGTGTTAATATGGTTTTATATTTGTCACGGTTTTTGTTGGGTAGGCCGTTAGATAATAATAATACTGGATTTAATATGATTTTTGGTATCATTGATCGAGCGAAGCGAGCCTTACTGCTAACTGATGCCCAGTTCCTGAGTATTTTTGACAAGAGTAACTGTGCACTATATTTTTTGATTAGCTAACTTTTACAAAAACGCCTGTGAAAAGATAACTCCTGTCAGAAATACTCAGACAATAGGCATACATCAATAATGACGGCAAAAAATCAAGCGAACAAACTTTATATTGATAATTACTTATAATATTTACTTACAAAAAGTATCAGTTCTCTCTCTGTTTATATGTCTGGCTGTTAAGTCTTTACGCTCATATCGGTGAACTGAATTTCTTAAAAATAAAAGGATATTTTAATTCGAAAAAAATTACGGCCTCAGCGAAATACGTAAACTTAGATGTAACAGAATTGCGAGCCACATATAACCTTATAATATAGTTTTTGATTATCTTTTGTTAGGTACTTTTTTTAGGGTTCCGCACCCAAAGGTTAAAAATGGGACCCTAAAACTAAGCCTTCGATCTGTCTGTCCGCTAGCTGAAAATAGCTGGAAAGTTGAAATTTTCATAGAATAATATGTATTTTTATTGGCGCTATAACAACGAGTGGCTTTCATACAACAAACGTGTTTTTCTTTTCAAGTTTCTTCTTCTTGGTACTCTAGTACTAGATGGAACTGCAGTTCATCTACAATGCACTATCGCTTGTTAGGAAGTGTAAATCTAAGCCTGTTTGAATTTTGAAATTCTGGTTCTTCAATTTTTTGCTCTTTACTGGTACGGAACCCTTCTGGCGTGAGTTCAAATCGCATTTGGCCCGTTTCATTTAGTTATTCTGAATATCTTTTCAATGTTTCATATCTAAAATAATAGTAAGAAAACTCTATTACTGACACCTTTGTGATTGCATACCTGTGAAGAAATTCTTATGCACTTTTCTCCAAACGAATTGATGCAAAACAATTTCACGCATCGATAGCTTGTAACGTATAACAGCTATCCAGTGTTTCCTTGTAGTGAATATTAACTATTCTACATAATTAATGTTAATTATACTATACTATACGATGTTTTTTTATGTATAATACAGTATACATAAAAAAAACATCGTGGCTTAGGAATATTGATTTCGTATAAGGTTCTTAAACTCAAATAAAAATTTACAAATAAAATGAAATTGATATTGTTATTGCAATAGTATTCATGTTTAAGTAATTTATCAATTTTCACTCCAAATTTAACTAAAATGTAATAACATGCTTATAAATAAAATTAATGTACAAAAATATACCTATATTTTTTTTATTTTAGGACTAATTGGTCCACAAAATTTTTAACACTATTTAGACAACTCTAATTTACTTGCTGCATAGTATGGAGACAAAGTATAGTGTGTCGTCTTGGTACTAGGTACCACGGCTAACGTGACACTATTGACATCATAGTTTTTGCAATAATTATACAATGTAATAAGCACGAAAACTTACATATTAAACAAAATTAACTTAAAACTCTGACGACCTTTGTGGCTTAGTTGGTAAGTACGTTGGTTACTTAAGCCGGGGGTCGCGGGTTCGAATCCTGCCGACGGAACAAAAAGTTTTTTAACGTTCCTGGGTCTTGGGTGTCTATTAAATATGTGTATCGTGTAATAACAATCTCAAATGTGTATATAGTATAAAAGTATTGAATATATTCCCGTTGTCTGGAACCTGTAACACAAATCCCTCGGGAACTTAGCACGGGGCCAGATTGACGTGGTATCAAGCGTCCATAGATATTATTACATATCATAAAGTTAATAGACTTTTAAGAATGCAATTCAAAACATATTTGCACAATAAAATGAGTAATATTTCTTTGTTAATATGAACTATTTACCCCTAGAAAAACCAATATTAATGACTCCTATAACTTAGCGAATCAAAGAAACATCAGAAATAAAATGACCGATGGTAATAATTGCCGTCGCTTCCTCTATGGGTTACAGATCTGCTTCATCATTAGATCATCTTTTCTCCATTAGAGCGCAATATATTTTTCCATAGGTTTTTAGCGAAGAGGAATTTGTTTTTATGAACCCGCATCATTATAACATTCCACATGACCACAATATAAATAATTTGTAGCGTACAGTAAAGCAAGATAACTATGTCCATGAATTTCCTTTAATTTTATTCCCTTTCCGGTTTTCGTCCAATATTTTTGCGAATCCTAACGTTAGCTTTGAAATGTAATGAATTCTTTTAAAACATAGCAAAGCGTTTTTTTTATTGTATAGTGATTAGATAACTATAGCAACGAAACCACAATTTACCTTAACTAGTGGGTTTACCTTAACTTCCTGTGCTCGAAATTTTATCATAAATATTATATTCTCAATTGAATCACAGAAGTTAGACTCAATTTCCCATAAGTTGGGAAAAAATAGAATTTCCATTCAGAAATTGCCAAGTTACAAGTACAAGTAAAATAATTTTGAACAGACTAGAAGATATTGCAACTCCAATATTCTAGCACAAACTAATTCAAATGCAACAAACAATGTCGTAATCCCACATAAAGACTACAAGGGAGCTAAAGAGTTAGTATTGAATGTCCAAAGTTCAGAGAGCACATTATGTTATTCGCACGTACCTCTTTCTCGTAACTTTTTGCTGTGTTTTGATTTATACTCGGTTCGTGGCTAACATAAAGATCTTTGAAATACTTTACTAAGATTTTACTAAATATTATGTTATATTTTATGACTACTATATTATAAAACTTGGAACAAAGGTAAACTTTTATTTCGAAAATGAGATCAATAATGGTTTCATGAAGATTATATTTGTAATAAATACCAAATAAATACTAAAAATACCAAAAACATAAAATAACAAAATATATACGGTCGGTTATCCATCAACGATTTAGTCTTTTTTTTCGTAAAGCAAAGTAATCCCAAGACATTCTTGGGAGTAGCCTGTTTTTTTTTATTTATTTTTTAACAAACATTGATAATTAATCAAGTATTTAGCAAACTGGGGTAGGTCACTGTCAAATATCATTATTATCCATAGAGAGAGACACGTAAGTGGCGAACAACGGTCGCGTAGTGATACTGCAAAAAGCCGTATCTCCCAGAGCATTTAGGTGCTTTGTCGGTCCTCTTCGGAATTCCAATACAGGAAAGTGATATAGGAAAATCATAATATGTATTTTAATTCTTGTGGCCATGTAATTGTCACTGAACTCCTCCCAATGGACTGGACTGATTTTGATGATTTTTTTGGATGTGTTGAAGGTTATTTTAAATTATAATAAAAGGGAATTTACAAAAACCTAGACCAGACAGGTCAATGTCTATCGGGTCCGCTAGACATTGACCTGTGTTACATTTCGGAACCTACGCTTCTTAATAAAGACCGACTACATCAATTAGATGTCCAAGTCAAGAATAGGGCCTTAAGCACTGTAATTTGATCTCGCTCGACGTTTCCTGTTAAACGGCACCGGATGACGGATCTCGCGGGTTAGATAAGTCCTTGCTGACAACAAGGTCAACTGAGGGTTTCTACAATCACGGCATGGTTTTCTTTTTTCCGAATTACATTTTAACATAATCTTGGGAGTTATGAATTATACGAGATTTTATTTCAATATTATATTGTCTAATATCTGGTTTACACCTAAGTTTACAGATAAGTAGGTTACTAAATTTTTAATGGCTTGCTAATTGCTACTAAATATGTTTACATATAAAAATATTAAGTTATCAACTTAATACTTGTAAACCTGACATAACATGGGTATGACAGTTGCTTGTGGATAAGTAGATATTTTGTTATAATAGCCGATTTATTTAGAAGTTTACTCTTTGGGCTTCGTAATATTATGTACGCGTATTTTTAACATAATATCATCAGAAAAATTTGTACATGTGTAAGAAACAAATGATTTCTATTAATAGGGAATATGCATGGTTTTTTATTATTTAATTAAATAACCCTTACGTTATTGAAAAACGATGTAGTCCAATCATTTTTGTGATAAAATTGAAAACAACAAAGTTACAAGCCTTTAAAGTCGTCAGTTAGAAAGAGAGATCCGATATTAATTGTGACGTCAAATTCCATAAGCTGCATACAAAGTTCATACTAAATTACGTTTTAAGAGAAAGAGATGGGTGGAAAATTTACATCGCTAATATCTTACTTATTTCTCAACAGAATTCAGAGATTTTTTTGTGATTCTGTACATCTTTAGGCCCACTATCAAAATAAATTGCATTCAATAAATTTTGTTTTACACGCATATTCCCTATTATATAGTGTCAAGACACGAGATCTGATTGAAAATCCGTAAGGCGAGCGAGAGGGTGAAGCGCAGGGGAGCACGTAGAGCAGCACATTTTTTTATGACATTTTTAGGGGGCAAGCGAGCTGATGGGTTACCTGATAGAAAACAACTGCAGTCGCCCATGGACACTCGCGACATCTAAAGAGTCGCAGGTGCGTTGCCGGCCTTAGGAAAAAAATAGAGAATGGAAATAGGGATAGGGGGTTTGGGAAGTTGGGCCACTGTGAGGCCGTTATATTACTCCGGTCGAGCCGGCCCATTCGTGCCGAAGCATGGCCCTCCCACGGTAATGAGCATCCGTATTATGTACTTGAGATCGGAAAATTTCTCATTGGTTCACGCTTCCTCCGGGGTTGGAACCTGCACCCTCTCGAGTGCGAACCAAAGGTCTTACCCATTAAGTCACGGACGCTTCTTTATAAATGCGAAAGTGCATACTTTTCAATCAAGTTGTTTGATGGTGGCGGTTTTCTGAAAGGCTGTATTTTGATCCGATGGAGGTCGTCCATTGCTTATGCTGTCAGATCCCACAAATAAGACTGGAGCTCTAATTCTTGGATTTTGAATTTCGGTTTCTTTGGTCTTCGGTTTCATAACATCGTCTGTCGGGGATTTATTAACTACCACAATATAATTTCTAGGTTTCATAGTAATACTTTTCATGTAGCTTACACCCAAATATAAACTCTATTTATTTGACTTTCGGTATAAATTCACATGAGGGTAGTTGTACAAAATGTCAAAGTGAGGATTACGTTGGCGTCATTTGGCGCAAGTCACGTACTGAAATAATTTCAATGGTAGTATTGAAAATACGAGTACTTTTTGTTTCTGAATGAAAATTGTAATGTTAGTTTTGTTTGTTTGTTTCTTAGTTATTTAACAACTGTACAGGGGATCCTAAAATACGTCACACAAATTTCATGATTTTTCATGACCCTTCACGAATTTTCAATTCACGAATCCATAAATTATATTTAAAGACTAAAAAAAATGAGAAGCCAAATTATTTAGTAGGGGCTTTAACATTGCCAGGCGTGCAAATACAGTTTGCGAAAATTGCTTGCAAACTGTAAAAAAATTATATGTTAATTATACTTTAAATTTTAATATACGATTTTTTAAAGGATTTAAAAAGTATTAACCAGAATGATCTGGTGAATACTTTTTATACCGGAAAAATGTATGGTTCAAGCGCTATAAACGAATTTTGGCGCAAAGGAGTTGCGGGTGTCATGCAGTTTCGAATATTTTTTAATGTTACTAGCCAAAGCCACAGACAGTGACTCTATAGTTACTAACAGTAATAAAAGTCGTTTTTCATGCACTTATAATTTTGTTTTACACGATTCGGTTTCGATGAAATCATCATCAGGTTTAATCGAAACCGGTCGTGTAAAACAAAATAATTGTAAATAATCTATTATATATATATAAAAGAAAGTCGTGTTAGTTACACCACTTATAACTCAAGAACGGCAGAACAGAT